>JAMKCH010019507.1:0-40267 GCA_023653785.1 Ophioderma brevispina
CTCAGAGGCCACGAAATACGGAAACCGAACACGGCTTCACAATCGGACGAAACTACTGGAGCTGAGACTACTATGACAATGTCCACTACATGGAAGATTTGTACTAGACTGTGATTACTGTCACTGTCAACTTGGAAACTCTGCTAATAACTTGGAGCACGATGGTATTAAACTCTCCTTGGAGTAATGATGTTTTGATACTCTGACTCATCTTCTCTCACAGAGCTTTATATATCCTCTCAAACAATACTAGAAGGATCTGGTCCTCTCTATATGAGTCATGTGCTAAATATAGTCCATTACATCATAAGTCTGGAAATGCCTCTACCATTCCACATGTACTGTATAGATTTGGGATCTCATAGCAGCTACTCACTGACTGTGTAATTATGCAGCAGTGCGCCACCTATGATTCAGAGAAGTTCAGTGGAGCACATTCTAATGAAATCACTAAGGTTCAGGTACATTCCAGAAGTTTCCCCGCTTTTCTGAGATCTTCTGTTTCATTCTATTTTCTTCACACACACCAGTATGCACATAAACCAGGTATATTTTATATTATATTACTTAGACTAATTTATAATATTTTATGTGCTAATTTATGACTTAATCTTGCTCAAAGTGAAATAAATCATTGCTAATTCTTGGGGGCTGTAACACCGTTTTCATGCAGTAAAACATTTATGCACAATATAATAGTGCCATAGGATACCATGTATAACAGAAATTCCGGATCTGGAATTTTATAACAAAGTTGTGATTTTCTATATGAAGGACTTCGATTTGAGCTTAGTTATTTCACACAGTGATTAGTATATGGGCAAGCATTATGTATATGCAAAAAACTTGAGCCTTTAAGGAATGAGGTAACAGTTTGCTGCTTTTACCATAAAAAGGGTTTGCATAATCATCATCATCATTCAAATTTTATCATAATAGGCCCATTGGTATACTGTGAATTGACAAGAATCATCTTTTTAAATGAAACTTACATCTTATGACATCTTATTGGCAATAATCAATTATTGCAAGTTATTCCAATATATACTACAATTGGATTTGGCAAAGTGCTCAGTATGTGTCGCTAATACCCCAATCGATATTCATGTTACGTCATTCGCTCTTTGCACGGTTTCGCCATTTGTGGGGAGAGCCTCGGACTGGTAGCAATATGAATGGGAGCACTTACGCAATAGTTCAATCAGGTTCGATTCTTTCTAAACAAAACCAATGGCCTTGCAAGAGGTGAATGCATTGTTACATAACAGACTCATCTATTAAATAGTGCCACCTCAAGAAAATTACCTCTAATTTGACTTGCCTGAATTGACGGAACAATTAATGGATGAGCGTAGACACATACATGGCACAATTTCATTGTTATATATCATATTGAAGGACGTGTTCCAGCTCCATTGAATTATATCTGAGAGCACCGAGATTAATTATTCTAATTACGAATTCTTTCGTTTAGGACCATCGAGAAATTTTGAGCTCTACCATTCACAGGTATAGTTTTACTATCCAATTACCAATACAACTTGTCAAAAATCTCAAATTTTGGAAATTGGGGGCACCTTCAAAAATGTGCTGGTTTTATGCTTTAACTTTAAAATATTATTCTCGACTGCATAGACCTCGGTGGGCTGAAGGTAAACATAATTTATATCTGATAGAGTTGCATTACGTCGCTAATGCCCCAATCGATCTTCATGTTACGTCCATTCGCTCTTTGCACGGTTTTCGCCATTTGCGGGGAGAGCCTCGGACTGGCAGCAATATGAATGGGAGGACTTACGCAATAGTTCAATCAGGTTTGATTCTTTCTAAACAAAACCAATGGCCTTGCAAGAGGTGAATGCATTGTTACATAACAGATTCATCTATAAATAGTGCCACCTCAAGAAAATTACCTCTAATTTGACTTGCCTGAATTGACGGAACAATTAATGGATGAGCGTAGACACATACATGGCACAATTTCATTGTTTTTCCATATTGGAAGGACGTTTCCAGCATCAATTGAATTATTATCTGAGATCTCCGATATTAATTATTCTAATTACAAAATTCCTTCATTTACAACACATAGAGAATTTTGAGCTCTACCATTCACAGGTATAGTTTACTAGCCAATTACCAATACAACTGTGCAAAAATCTCAAAATATTTGGAAAATTGGGGGCACTCTTCAAAAAAATGTGCTGTTATTGCTTTAACTTTAAAATATTATTATTGACTGCATAGACCTCGGTGGGCTGTAGGTAAACATAATTTTAGATCACTTATGAGTCACATTATGACACTACCTGGAGCAAATGTTTACATGCCCTATCCACAAAAAAAAAACCACACATACACACAAAATTAAACAGATAGCAAACTAATGAAAACTCCCATTCCTAAAATTTGATATTGAAGTTTTGGTATTAAAATGTAACAATATGTTTTAAAGTAAATATACTGATTAATCCTACTACTTTATAGAAAGTTTAACCAAATAAAAATGGTACCTAAAGTTTAACATGGTATTCTTTTCTGTTTTAAATCTTTAGAGACCCAAAGTGTGCGGCGTCTTAGGAAAGCTCACTCTTTTCGGTTTACAGTTCGAATCAGGCGGTACATTTATGACTTTGCTTACAAATTCAAGTACCAATCATCTGCTGATGGAAGCTCTAGTGGACATGAGTTACACAGGAGTAGCTCCAATCCAGAATTAGCCAGTGTAGACGATGGCAGACTTCGTAGTAATTCCTTTCCTCTTCCACCCTTTAAGATGACCGAATCTACCTTGAAGTATCTTCACTCCAAGTCCAGACTGGTGGCATCGCTTGTGGGAGTCATCAGTGTAGCTGTAGATGACAGAACTGATCTGTTTGCCTCCCAGAAATCTGTAGATAATCTGTCAAAGGACAATGATTCATCAAGGAGTAACCAGAGTGTACAAAGCATTGAGGAAAGCATCGAAGAAGAGTTCAATCTATCAGAAGGTGTGACCAAAGACTCTGAGATGCAGAAGCTACAAAGCATGTGTCTGGGTATGCCACAGTGCAGAGGTACATAGAAGCCTACATGACAACACTCCTAAAGGTTACAGAGACCATACAGGAAGAACCTGACCAGAGCTGTCCAGAATTGGCAACTTCAAATGCCACCGGTTTGACATGGAGGAACACGCGTGCGTGTGTGTTGGCCGATTTGAGATCCAAGGAAGTCCAGTGGTTGTTCCACCTGACTTTGAATCACTTGATGTCATTGTGCAAATGGGCAGAATGTCTTGAGTTTATTGATGCCTTACAGATGCCTAATGAAAAGAAAAGCCAGTGGTTGCAGGACATTCCACTCATCAGAGATTTCATACTATGCTGTGCAGCTCAAGGAATGCCTTCTCAGCAGGATGAGAATATGTCTGTGGACTCTTGGAGGTATCTGCTGAGGGTTGAAGATAAGACCTTAGCTGCAAGGGTGGTATTAGGCTCCGTGTCCAGCCTATCTGTTGCTGCAAGTCTGCAATTGTTACATCACTGCCATTCCTATCCACCAAAAGATGTCATGTTGTCAATTCCATTAAAGAAAACTAGAGAATGAAACTCTATCAGACGGTTAGTAATTCATATGTTTATTATTGTGATTGTTTGTGTAAATACTATTCTCTTCTTTGTACAGTGGTTATTAAGAATATGGATACTTCAAGCACATACCCTCCAAAATTTTCCTTTATCAAAATGTTGAAACCAGCACAGAGGGTATTTTTATTTTGGCAATAGAACATATATTTGGTATTAGTGGTATAAGTAGAATTTCTGCAATGGTGGGGGGAAGTCCAGGGCCAAGTTATCATCAGGGGAATGGAATGTTCCACTGTTATTGCAATATGAAAGATTTTCAGCAAGCCGAGGACCCATTTTGTTTACTCGTAATGGTCCTCAGATTTTATGATTTTGTATCTGTTATCAGATCACATAATATGCATTCGAATTACCCTCAGTCACCATCCTTTAGCTGGTCCAATAATCAGATGATTTCCCATGCAGCCAGCCCCAAATCCATATCTAGACTGGCAGTATGTCGCTGCTTGAATCACAGAGCACTCCACACCTAATTCTGGAATTTTGATGCTGCAGATTTGATTTGGCAAACATTTGGGCTATGCCATGGGGTGTATGCTTCAGTACTCCAGGTGGAGTTATCCCTGTAGGAGACTGAGTATCAGATCATTCCGTCTTGACTTTGAGGAGATACTTCCATACATGACCTTTTTTCAAAAGTAAACACTCCTGTTCAGATTTCAACTTTGTTGCATACTTTATACACACCAGTTTCTTGAAACATGCATACATAACATGCATGCATACACACACCACACACACACGCAACACACACACACACTGCATTCACACACACACACCCCGGGCACACACACACACCCACCACCACCACATATTCACACACACACACACACAAACTTGTAGAACCCTGCACAACAAGAATGTGCATTTCGTATTTTCCTATAGATTTTAATTTTATTTTTTTTCAGGAAATTCCAAGAGAAGTACCTTGCCTATCTTTGAAGCAAGAGAAAATGCCTCAAGTGTTTCGGTGAGTGATGTTCAGTGTATATTAGGAAATGGTAATTCCATCAGTTGGTCATCAGTTGTAATTAAAAAAAGTGAATACTTGATTTTGGATTATGGAATCCTCTATCCCAAGTTTAAGGGTTAGGTTTAGTGTCAGAGTTAGTATTATGAACTTAATTTTAAGGTTTTGAGTTATAAGGTTGGGGTAATGCGACACAGTCTTTCTGAATTGATCAGATGCTGAATTTTGGGGGAAAACAATTGAAATTGTACACCCCAGGTAGAAGACATCATCTAAATCTCAATTGCCAGCAGTCTTGAATTTTAATTTAAGGGATTAGCAGCGATTATTGCTATCCGCAACATCCAAAATAAATCATCAAAATCATTTTTATATTTTGTTACTGGCATGGAATTGCGAACATAACCTGCATGTTGCTTGAAATCCTGCATTAAAGTCAGGCAGTACTTTTATCTGATTCTGTAATTTCTATACGTGCTATCAAAATTCCTGACTTGTGATCAAAAAAGCCTTTCCCAGTGAATATCACATATTTTTCATCACTGATATTGTGCACCATGATCCGATACAGTTTGACTCAAACACAAACATTAGTGATCTTTGTTCAAGTCTGTACTGGTGTAAACAATCAGCTGTTTATGACGCCGTCGCTGTCTGTTCCATTTGCGGGAGACGGTAATGACAAATTTCCTCAAATACTTCATTTTTTCACTATGTGGTGGTTGTTTCTACATTAAGGCAGTTATATTGAATTGGACACACTTAATCCCTGATTTATAAGTTAAAAACATTCATTTCCACATTTTTTCGATTCTCTCGCATTATCGCTTGTAAGCCTTTAAATCTAGATGGAAAATTTTCAACACCCAACATGTATTGTATAGAATTCAATTGACTTACTTGTTTGGAATGCAAGTAACTTATGAAATACCTACTTTTGTCTGTCAAATCTTTCACATAATAATCAGAATGTTTGGATTCTCTAGTGATTGTAAGACATTGTCCAGTTTTGGGAGATTTCGACCCATATGTCTGGGAATCCCAAGATGGAAGAGCTCAATTTAAGTGCAATGAAGTGCATTTCTATGCTGATATTAAAAACATGTTTAACTACAATGTATGTTTGCCGATACAGAGACAGCAATTAATTGATTTGTAGGTTGGCCAATTGTTTCAATTCACTTGGACTGCAGGAAGTTTTCCTTTAATTACTTTTGTACATAAAAAAATTGTTGGACTTAATATCATGCACATATTAGCTTAAAAGTATTTGACCAGGTTTAACATGTGAGTTCCCTCTTTACAATTTTACTAAATCTACCTGCTTCTGTAATTGTAATGGTATTTTTTTCAGGTGCTTGAAGCCATCAAGCAGAAGACTGCATATCTTTCCATATTTGTGTTCCCTGTTCACAATTTTATTAAATCAACCTGCTTGTGTAATGATAACAATATTTTTTTTTCAGGTGCTTGAATCCATCAAGATTAAGAGTGTTGTCTAATCCATATTTAATCGCTACTGGCCTCATCTGCATATCAGTCCTGTCTAGCTCTGTGGTTTCTGGTGCAGTATGTGCTGGATCATTTCTTGAATGCAATCCAACCTGAAGTATACGAACTAAGAGCCTCCGTATGGGAGCCTAAAGTATAAACTTTGTAGTTTAATTGTGGTTTAATTCATCTGACTTTAAGAACATGAGGAGATTTCCAGAAAAGCGCCCGCAATTTTTCTCGAACTAGGTTTTTTTACATATTTGGAATGCTTACCAATGTAATTCTATCACCCCTGAAGTGAATAAGCCGAATACGCCCGTCTTATGTAATAAGATGATGATTTAGTACTTTCCTGTCGTGCACGACATAAAGTCAAGCATTGTTTGCATGGGAACGAGTAAAAAGCGGCCAAGGTTCAAACAAGGTTTGTGGTTTTTCTTTTGCACCTGTTTGGTCCAATAAACCGTCCAAACGTTCTAGTGAGATGGTCTACACCGATCCAGTGAAATTTTGGAGAGAATTCATATACTAAAAAATCTCCCCCATCCTGTCACTTACGTAGAAAGATTTCATTCTGAGATTTGTTAGAGCTGATTCTTTAACCCATTATTTGTGGGTGGTGGTAGGTGGGGTTGGGTATGGTTTTGCCACTCTGACCTTCCCCAACCCTTGCCGCGTACTCCTGGCTTTTCCCTAACTTATGTTTCCCTATCCAAAAATCAAAATTCGCTGACATTCCCTGACTTTCAAAAATTTCCTGACTCTCACCCTGATCTGTGTGTGTGCAGAGGGTGTTTTGAATCAATCCCATGATGCATAGCAATGAGCAATGTGCCTATACTGCACTGTATGAAACACGTCAGTACTTAGGGATAAAAAGTGTTCCAAAAGTTTAAGAACCACAAGACATTTCATAATCATGCTAATTTAAATTCCCTAAGTACTAATGCTTTGTGGGCTAAAATGAGCATAAAAGTCATGGTTTTATGTGTTAAGAATATGATTTTTGTGGGATCACATGACCCTATAGGCGATATTTCCCAAAACTGGTGCATGGTGGGATTGACTCAATACACCCTCTGGTGTGTGTGTGTGCTTGTATGCATGTGTGTACGTCTCTTTTAATCATGGTAGATATCAGCTATCATCACTCAAAATATTGGATTTCCATCTATTATGACATTATTTTAGATGACCGAAACAAAAAAATTACATCTTTTATTCTCATTCTTATTGTTAAAGCATTGTTTTTTTTTTATTCATTTGGATAATCCCAAGTCATCACATAGCGATTGCCACACTACATAAATTGCATTGGCCTCAAACGAGTTTGCGAGTGTCAAATATGTCACTACACCATGTAATTGCTGTATGCCTTATCCGTCTACTATCCAGTAATTTCTTGTTAACATGATAAACCATGCAAACTGAATAAGAATTGTGTGTGTGTGTGTGTAGGTGTGTGCATGTGTGTGTTGTAAACTTAAAGCTAATTTCAAGAAGCAAAAAGTAGACAAAACATAGCAGAGAGATCAAATGTAACCCTTACAGAACCTATACTGTTGTCTTCTCTATTCCAGGCTTTGTTATGTTTACCTGAGAGGGCACGATCAGACTACCAACAACTCATATCAAAACCTATTCTCATTGTGGAACAACTCCTCATGAATATTAAGGTATTGTCGTGTGTTATACAATAGTCACAGCTGTAATTATTTTTTTAAGTGTGACCATAAATGATTTTACTGTTCCTTTTATCCAAATAGAGATAAATTGTTTAGTATACAGATGGATTTTGGTTGTAAATTGAATTTGTCTGTTGTTGTCATAATTTCAGGAACAAATTTTGGTGCATGCATGCATAAATCGGGAAGAATTATTTGAGGATTGCTTAAAGGGTCATGGTGCAATTGCTAATAGCCTTGTCCTCAGAACCACAAATTGTAAGTGGTAAAATTTTGGTATCTGAAGAAAGCTACTATTTTTCTAATTTACCTTGTGAAATCTTAGGGCTAAAGAATGTTTGGTTTGGAAGTTATGAGCAAAAATATGCCACATTTTGGTTGACCAATATTAATTTTACACAACGCTCTATGGGGCTTGCAAAATCGCATTTTTAGTTCTCACATCAAAATGGATTGAAATATCGGCACGAAACTTTACAGATGGTGTTTTTGAGCGAAGACCCTTCTATCAAGATGAGAACTTCATATACTTAAATTGGACCATCCCCCTTTAATAACCATATCGTGATGCATAGACACGTGTGATTGGTTAAAATGGAGTCGTCTGTATTTTTTGTTCCACCATACATATTTCAATAGACATACATGCATGTCTCTTGTTCCATAAATTTTAAGATTGACTCTAGTTGTACTGCTTTGTTCTGTGAGTTGAATGAAATTTATATGTTAATGGTATTTTACAAATTCAACATTACTCGAGATGCAGGCCTGTAGCCCAGGGCTGGATTTAGGGGAGGCAATGGGAGTGTCTGCACTCCCAAAATATCCTAAAAGTCCAAAAGAAGTTATAATAAGCTACTTGTCAGTGGAGTGTAGCGAGCAAATGTGGTGCAGAGGGCACATGTGGTGCAGTTGGATCAGCGCTCACCTCATAAGCGGGAGGAGTGGCGAACCCCCCACAGCAACATTATATGACGGAGTCTGGCCCAAACGCCAAAGACAGAGAGATGGGCACTCCGCCTGCTGGCGCACCATTTGCATTTGTAGCGAGCAAGAAAAGTCTTTTTTTTTTAAAAAAAGATATAAACTTTGGTAAAAAGTCTACTTTTGCTCATTTTGGAGGAAGGCCACTTTAGGAAAAATCTAAAGTAAACAAACTCCCATTTGTTTGGAAACTTCTGTCAGCAATGGTGTAATATAGGGGCTCTCTACACGAGGCACCAGATTGCATCAATGTGGTACTTCAAGATCCAGATCTGTGTAGATGTGCATCGGACTGTCTATACGATGCACATTTTCATACTTTTTTACAGCATATGAGTATTGCAACATTTAAAAACAAATGCAACATGTAAGTGCACGTATGCAGCGCGTAACGATAACGCGATGTAAGCCTGGCACTAGGCAGTATAAACCGCGCTAGAAGCACTTTCATCTTCCGCACAGGCTACGCTGTGCAGTAACCATGATACGACCACACCACCTCCCGTGTAGACAACATGCAGGTCAGAGAAGTACCACATGATCTGCATTAATGCAGATGAGTAGTCCAAGTATGACCATTTCTTGTTCTGTTGTTGTACACAGGTGGACTGGGCAGCACAAGTGCTTCAGTGTTTGTCTCATGAGCTAGCCAGCACACCGTTTGCACCATCATCTTGTTCCGTACAAGTATTTGACAAATTGATATGCAAGTATGCGGCAGATGCCATGTATATTCCCAAGGTTAACCTCAACATCTCAGGGGGTAAGTTTTTATTCAGAATAGAGTGTATTGTCTTTAGACCGAAACCTTGTTCTTACTGTTGTCAACATATACAATATAGTGTCCTAAGTTTGTGTAAAAATGATGCCGGTAGGTAGAATTATTCTTTTATCTGAAAGTGATCCACGTCACACACCAAATCATGTTCAGTTTGTTGTTATGGTCATTAACTTCCTAGGAACCTGCTCAGACCTTGGGTTGCATACCTGTATGTACACATGTACCAACCACACAAGTAATGTAGGCCAATACTGACTGCCTATACCCTTCTTGTACAACTGATTTGTCACCACAAAAATGTTTACCTAGGATTATCAGTTTTCATTGAAAACTCATGGAAAATACAAGCATGTGTGTCAAGTGTTAAATGGCAGTACATAGATAATTGCAGTCACTGCATTTATGTCAGTTGTGCAAATTTATTTGGCTGGTATGATGCCCGGATGTCCCTGTCTCAACATGTGTGAAGTGATTGGACAAATAAGGGTGACTATAGTCGCAGGCATAATTCTTGTTACTTGTTACTAAGTACACTTGCATGCCCACCAAAACAGCACACTATCTAATTGCACGCAGTGAGAGATGCGCGTGTGCCATGTAACAGCAGTTATGGCAGAGAGTATAGTCGGTGTTCTCCTACACTATTTCTGTGGTACCATTACACTGCTTTTTGATTAATATCCTATTTGTTGGTTTTGTGTCAGATCTGGAAGCCTCTTTGATGCACAGCTCTACTGCACCATCCCTTAGTAGTCTTAGTATGATGTCAACTACACCCAAACCAGGCCTGAGGCGCCGCATGAGCATCACTTCTTCGTCATCAGCTGCATCACCTTCTTTGTTGTCGTCCGCACCAACTCCATTATCAACAACACCAGTGAATATGTCGTCAGGCATAACATTACCTATGAACAAAAGCCATGCTGAGAATATGGGTAATTTTAACAAAATTTTTAAGTGTGAAAGAAATGTTATGTTTAAGAGGTGAATCTTCTGACCAACATTGGCTCAAATTGGTCAAAGGGTTTATCAGAAGAAGGATGAAGAAAGAAAGAAATGCACACAAATACAGTACAGTTGGCACAAAAGTATCTCGGCATGTTTTTTATCATTATTGTGCCAAAGTCCAATAATTTTGAAAGTTTTTTAAATATACATTTAGTTGTTTAGATCTTGCTCTTTCATTTAACACCTTGCTCATAAACCTACATGTAAAAATGTCTGAGATAGAATGCCCAAAAGATGCAAAATCCCTTGGCCTAACCAAAAGTTGCACTTTATTAAGATGGAGTTTTTAATGGTCATTGCAGTGTACTCCAACACTAACACACAGACCATAATCAGTATTGCACTTGAAAAGTCTCTCTTTTTTTACCTTTGACCACAAAGTTGACTACCTGAAATTTTAACCTGCATTTTCAAGTTGAGCTAATAGGTTGATTAAAAATGGGGATTCTCAAAATATTGCTTGTGAGCCAATGGAGGCCAGAAGTATTGAAACAATCTGTTTGAGGACCAAATTACACATAGTTTTACTATGTTAACTGTACACATTAGAGCTGTTTTGGTGTGCATCCCAGTTCTGGCCTATGGGCCATAGGCTATCTTATGAGAAAACCCCCATTTTATATTCTAAATCCAAGTTATTTGTCTGTGCCAATGAACATCTAAATCTTTACAGGTGAAAGTCCTGGTGCACTATCAAAAGCTAGTAGCCTCCCAAGGGCAACCAGGCCATTAAGGAGGCAGTCTTCTGTAGGGGAGATTAGGGTTGTTACATCACCACCATCACTGCAAGGGAGAGCATCCATTTCCAAATTGCCAGAGGTCAAACTGCCCTCCACACCACCCAAACGAGAAGATTGGGTGCCGGATACTTCAGTGACACATTGTATGGTGTGCAAGGAGGAAAGGTTTAGTATGGTAAGTAGGTAATATCACCTCCAACAAGTAATGATTCTTGGATTTATTGGGCAAGAAAAAGTTTTGGTCAGGTTGATTTTTTTAAAATCAAAATTTTGAAGTATTTTGGACGTAATTTATGAGATACATAGATCATAACACACAATTGCTAATATACTTGTGAGTTTGCCCACAGGTGTTGTGGTAATGCCATTGTTAACCAAGATGTAAATCTTTGTGTGTTACAGTTTAATCGCAGACATCACTGCCGTCGCTGTGGTCGCGTCGTGTGTTGGCGCTGTTCGCAGCTGAAAGCCGTCATAGAGGGCTATGGTGATACGCCAGTTCGAGTGTGCAGTGAATGTTTTAATACATTCATCATGCCAAGGTATGTGCAGCAGGCAAGTTACAATGAATAAATTAGCACACCATAATGCTGCTCTCAGTGAAAGGTTGAAAAGGGTGAATTGAGCTCTCACTCTCTCTAATCTTTAGGTTTCAAGGGTCAAAGTAAAAATACGGTAAACTTTCAAATGTGTTCACATGACTAAGATAACTTTGCCACTCTCTTGGTCACAGTTTGTAGAAATTTATATATGCCCTTCAGTTTTGGGGTCAAAACTTTACTTTGTTTGAGAACCTCCTTGTTTCTAAATTCATTTTTGTGTTGCCTGCGTTAAAGGCACTATCAGTGATTTGCTAAATCTGAAAATAAAAAAAAATCATCAAAAATCGGATTTTGCCTTTTTGTAACAAGTATAGATATCCTAACATACCTTGCAGGTAATAGGTCTAAATGCAACCTAATAACGACAAAATCAAATATTTTAGTCATTACTATCCATACGGACACTTACTAAAACACATAATTTAATGGAGATTCATATCTTTGAACACTGCTGTTTTCTTCCTTTCCTGACAATTTTTCAGTTGGAAAATATACCTTATGAGAGACCTACAGCCTTATCCCACACTTTTAAGCTGTTCCTGCAAATTTCAGATATTTTCATTCTTTCGGGTGGATCACTGATAGTGTCTTTAAGGCAGGAAGACAAATAGGGATCACTTTTAATCCAGTCAAAATAGGACTTGAGTTGGAAAAATATTTAAAGACAAACGAAAACTGCTGGAATGCATTTCTGAGAGGTATCTAATGAACATACTAAAAGTTGCACAGTGTTGTAAATGTTTCATACAGGGTTAAATGGTGTTCATTTGGTCCTACGGATTAAAACAAGATATAGTTTGCTATATCTACAACCTGTTGTTTTTGCACAACAGACCAAAAACCGTTCAAGGTCCCCATGGGGGGGGGGGGGAAATATTTATAATGCTCCGATTTTTTTAAATTGGTTTAAAATTGTATGGACATCTTACAGCAGGAAATGTGCATTTACTTTGTTAATCAGCTCAATGGTATTTAGCAGAGGCAAGAGTGCTGATTCCACCATAGACCCTATGGACCCTATCAATATTTCCCCCATAATTATAATGTCAAACAAAATACAAAACATTTATTTTAAATTACTATCCAACGACACGAAGAATTTGAGCCCATTTTGAGAAGATTCTGTGCATTCCAAATTGTTTACCCCAGGATGACCTTGAACCATTTTAAGCCTACTGTCAGGGGGGGCCGGCCAAGATAGCATCGTTTTTGCCGTTGCCATAGGTTTAACACGTAATCACTAAAACTTGACAAATATTCTAAAGTCGAAAATATGTTTGATATCAGTATTTTTCCACTCAAAATCCGTTGGAGTTGAAGAATCAACTCCAGTCTAAGTATTTTTTTGGTATGAATAACGATACAAACGGGATCCAAAAAAAAAAAAAAAAAAAAAGGGGGGGGGGGAAATATTTATAATGCTCCGATTTGTTTTAAATTGGTTTAAAATTGTATGGACATCTTACAGCAGGAAATGTGCATTTACTTTGTTAATCAGCTCAATGGTATTTAGCAGAGGCAAGAGTGCTGATTCCCACCATAGACCCTATGGGCCCTATCAATAGTTCCCCCATAAGAGAATGTCAAACACAATCAAAACTTTAGTGTAAATACTATCCACGACACGAGCATTTGAGCCCATTTTGAGAAGATTCTGTGCATTCCAAGTTGTTTACCCAGGATGACCTTGACCATTTTAAGCCTCTGTGTTAAAAGTAATTGTCCTAGTATAGCAAACTATAGAGGTGTGCCCTGTTTTAATCGCTTGGCTAGGAACAAGATCGAACAGGTGTCCTATACTGTAATGCGTCCATTCAAATTTAATTTGGCGTGCAACCTTGGGAATAATCGTGTTTTTTGTTTTATCCCAATAGCATAGCGTTTCATTTGTCCTAATCTTTTTTCCTACTCAAGTCCTGTTTTGACTGGATATAGACACTTTGTGTCCTTGAATGTTAATGAAAATCATGGGTCGGTTGGCTTATTTTTTATTTTGTGCTATTGCATAAAAGAAATTTTGGGTTGGTAGGCTGTTTCTATGGTCAGTCAGATTACCACAAACAATCTTTTGAGGGCTTTGCCCCTTTTCCTCTAGACACTCTTGATTTGTGGTAGTATAAAAATCCTTCACATTGCCATGTTTTTGCAACATCATTATAAATCCTCAAAATAGTTTCTGATACTTATTCTTTACCATTTTTTTATTTATTGGCAAGATCTCAAGTATAGTATCACATCCCCGTATGGGATCACAAGAATTCGAGAGAGACTGTCTGGTAGTAGATTGTCATCCAGCAGGTCTCCAAGGAGTTTCCCCCCGAGAGGAAGCCCACTGTTGGAATCCATCCCAGGCAGTCCGCATTCAAACCTTTCTAATGGAACATTACATAATACCGTCTTAGAATTCCAACTTACCGCTGATGAGAGTTATAACACTATTGTGCGGCAGGATTTCTATTATGAAGAGGTAGGACACACCTCATGGTATTGACATTTGGTATTGAGGTCAAATTAAGGAATTGATGTTTAATCATATGGGGAGAGAGTGAAGCCCATGACATACTACCAGTTGCTATGAGTGATTTCTGCTTGTGAGAATGCAAACACTATGACGTTGGTCCAAAATATCCGGTATTGCGGCGCGCCAACGCTCCCTGCACTAGAAGTGATCCTGGGCTTGAGTGAGTGTATTTGAGTGAGTGAGTGTATGTGAGTGATTGAGTGTATGTGAGTGAGTGAGTGTGATTTGTGTGGGTTGTGGTGTGTGTGTGATGCACGCACATCTTGCGGATGTGTGGGCATGCATGTATATGTTGTGTGTGTAAGAAATCTTGCCTTCACCTTGTAATATGCATTGATTTGTAGTCAAACAGTCGCTCCCTTGTACATTAAAATCCTGACCATCAGTAACAGTATTAGTTATAACGTCTTCCTACCCCGTAATATAAACCAGACTTTTCATACTAATGCATTGTATTCCCTATAGGCACCTAGTACATCGCTTTGTCTCTCCATCCTGGAATTACACAGTGATCCCAGAGAATGTGGACAGCAAGTCTTACAGGCGATGTCCAAATTTGTCCCGAGCTGGGGCTGAGGCCCATTAGACCTGGCAAGTGACCAATCCAGAATGGATTACAATCTTGTTATCAGGTTAGTTTTTACATTATGTTGTGGGCTAAAGAGGCCTGTTAGTATGAGGTTACTAAAAACCACTGAGAGGTTAGTGTGTTACTTACGTGCACACCACTGGAACCAGTTTTTTTGGTGGAAATATGTGTAACTGCTGGAGTTTAACATAGCTTTGCAAAGCAGTGTAAGTTGGAAAGGTAGTAATTTTATGAAGTAATTGCTTGATCAGTTCATGTTATAGGTCTATGTTATAGGTCTAAGAGAATAACAGTGGAAATCCATTGTGGTGAGAAATTACTAAAGTTTCAAGGTTTAGTTAGTAAGTTGCCATAATAGCTTTCTGAAAATTTTGAAATAGACCTGAGTTGCAATATTGTTCTTGGGTTAGATTCCTATAGAGCTGTTGAGGCTTACTAGATAGGGAATAATACAGGGTCTGGGGCACTTTTGTACCATTGTATTGTAAAATGTTATTGTGTAACCATTTTTGACCACAAAGTTTGACATCAGTGTCCTAGTCACTATTAGATGGACATGTAGTGAACTATTAGTGAACTATTAAGCTCAATCAAGGAGTACATCTGATTGATAGAAAAAGATTTGGTTATTGTAAGTAGTGGTTTTAGTATGCCTTCCCTTGCAAAACACCTTATATTGACAAACTGATGAACAGTGACTTGTTATGTTGACTTTTCCCCATGATGCATCAAGAAAACATGACCCCTCAGAGGGAATCTTTGGTAGCGGACTGTATTGTGAATTGCAAGAATTTGACCATTTTGATGACAACTTTGAAACTATTACTGTATATACATTGTTATCCTATTGGCATGTAAGGGTAGTGTCCCACTGGTGAGGATATTCGAATTTGGTGATGAAGGGCCTGCAGTTTCGAACCCTGGCTATGGCCCTTTAAAAACCCTATCAGTGATTCATCAAAAAGAGTCCAATATTTAAAATTAGCCAAATATCTTACACAAAGATGAGTATATTAGAAATTCTCATGAGTTTACCACGTTTGCCAACGGGAAGAAGACATAAAAGGAAGAAACGGCAGTTTTTAAAGAGGGATCTCCATTCGGACATGTGTGTTGTAGTAGTGTCCTACGGACAGTAATGATTAAAATCTCGAGTTTGTTTGGCCCTTATTATGTTGGGTCTAGTCCTATCATTGGCATAGTATATTGGATACCTGTACTTGTAACAGACATGCAAAAATCTATTTTTGATGATTTTGTTTTTATTTCTGATATAGCAAATTACTGATAGTGCCGTCCAAGCTGGGATTTAATCGGGTACTAAATTCTGACTTCTGGAAATTTTGGTAGAAGAACTGTTGATAAAACTAGTTTCCTCCGCTCTCCCCCGTTGTTCATTTAGGCTGGGTAAATGAACCTGAGAATATTCCAATCATTTGGAGGGACGTTAAGCTGCCCACGTACAGAGAGTTCGCAGCTGTTTGACGCCATGCAAATGGTTTCTTTTATGTTTTAGAACAATTTTAACAATGGCGACACAATTTTGAAAACTGGAATAAGTATAGGGAACATGCAAGAAGCGTTACCTCCGCAAACTTCAGAAAAAATCCATTGCGGTAAATCTTGCCATAGAGGCCTACAAGGAAGTCATAATTTGGCCTTCGTTCCCATAGAAAAGATGAAATGAATTCTCAAATTTACAGTACATCAGGATGTAGTTTGTAGTGGCATAAATAACTCAAATAGTTGTCAAAAAAGTGTGTCGCCGTTGGGTATTTTTTTTTTGTTTTATTCTGCTCGTTTTGTTTAATATGATACTTTGAACAGCTGTGAGTCCTACCTGTAGATGGAAAAAGTAGGGGTGGTAACCTGTGACTTTTTCAAGCCGTTGTGGTCATTTCCGATTCACAAGGATACCCTTCAAGAGTTGTTTATCACTTTTGGGCGGTGTACCTCTGAGGAATCAAGTCCTCTAATTTTAGTAAATAATAAATTTTTACTGGTCAATAATTAAAAAAAAATAATCAAATCATTACACTGAATCTGATTTCCTTACACCAATGTTGAACTGAAACATATGCTTTCCCTTCTGAGAAGTTAACCCCAAATTACCATAATAACACCCCTAAAAGAGAAGGTCCCGCCATTGGAACCCCGGTCACACCCTTTCGACCTTAGCCCCCCCCCTTGTCTCCTTCAATTCCGTTTTGGCTGTAACCGGACGGACGCGTGTTCCGCAGCTCTGCTTAAATTTACAGCCAAAATTAAACGGAGATTTTATACTGACTAGTTGTCATCTCATCCTGAATACTCCTACTACTATACCACCCTACGGAATATATCTGGATTATATACTGGATTTTATAACGCACTTTCCACGCACACTTTCGGAACGAATAAACGAGACTTTTACACCGTCGAAGAGCTCGTGTTTTTGTATCCTCCTTTGTTGCCGCCATTCGGTCAGTGATCTTGGTACGAACACAATGTAACAAAGGCAGCCATTGACGCACGTGTTGCTGCTTTTGACTGCCTTGACTTATGTGTGAGTTTGTTCTGTTATCTTGTTTATCCGGCTTGCTCGCTAACAATTTATATGGTTTTGTGTGTGTTTTATTTATATATGCTTGTGTATACTTATAAATATGTGAAACTGTGTTTTGAAAAATTTCTTTAACCATGTCGTGACCCAGTTTACCGATTGGTTTTTGTGTTGTCCTTGGCGTTTGCGTACCGGGAGACCCCCACTGCACCTGGTTATTTTTCTTTACGTTTTTTTGCGTCAACGCTTGTCCTTCTGGCAACTCACGCTCACCCCGTTTGTTATGGCGCCCAATTGCGTTCGCTGCCCTTCCATTAAGATGGGACCCCCATCCCTATGTATCGTGCACAGGCATGTTCCCGCACCGACGTGCTCCTCTTTCTGTCTGGACTTACGTATGCCAGGGGCTATCATTGAGCAGGGTAACGCCGGCTCGTGCTGGCGTACACGGGAGGGGGGGTGGTGATCGTGCTCCGGTCCGGGGTGCGTCCAAGGTCAGCCGCGCTGCTCTGGGTGCTCCCAGGTGGGGTACTTCGGCTATTTTCGCGAAGCGCTGATGGGGTGGCTTCGGGCCGCCTCCTCAGCGTATCATTGGCCGCTGGCTCGCCTGGTTCATCCTTAGGGGCTGCTCCGGCGCAGGCTAGCGCGTCTGCTCTGCCAATCCCCCCAGGGGGATTGGCGGCCGCGGGCATTCCCCCGGTGGTGGTGAGAGGTGATTGTGGGTTCCCAGGTCGCCCCGGGCTGATCCATCGCGTTGATGTCCACACCTACGTAGTTGGCGGTACCGGTTTTCTTCTTGCACTTCTACCCGGCGACCTAGGTGGCCATACTACTTCGGGGGTTTGTCACTGCAAACCCTGGGGCGATGTTTCGGTATCCCTTGGCGTGACGCCGCAGGTGTGACTACGCCGCTTCACCAGCATCTCTTAAGCCTGCCTATTTCATGCTGTGCCTCCTCAGCAGGCGCCACTCGCCGCACCGGGCCCTTCGGGGCTTGGGTAGGCGGGTGGGGCTCCGCTGGTCTGGGCCTCCCCAGATGCCCCAGCTGACTCGGTCGGCTCAGGCCTCTCATGCGGGTACGCCTGCTGTGGTTGCTAGTGCGGGTCCGCCGGCACCTGCTCCGCGTCGGTCCGCCTTGGGTGGGTTACCCGGTGGGTGCCCCGCCTCTGGCGTCCCGGCAGGGCAGCTGTAATGGCCTACCCCTGCAGGGACACGTCCCGCTGCATCCACCTACCCTCTGTACGCTGCATCCCCGTACGTGGCTTACCCCCCCAGTCGAGCTGGACTCCTGGTGCGGGTCAGTCTGGTATGGACTTTCGACCGGGGCTCCCGCATGCGGAAGCCCCTCCGGCTATAGTCACTCTCTGCCTCCGCCGTCGTCTGCCCAGCCGCTGGCACCAGGTGCTGGCGGGGCTGCTTCTGACCCCCTTTCGAGCGGGGCAGTTTCGGGCCGCTACTGCCGCGGATTGTCTCCCTTCTCGGGGGCCGGTCAAGCTGTGGTGGTACAGCCTGGTACCGGCCGGGCCGGCGGTGTACCCGTCCACTACCCTTCGCTTACGTGCCTGGGACTTTTTTGGGGTGTCCGACCCATGCCTTTCCTTCTTCTCTTCTCCCTGTACCCTCGTCATGGGTCGGGTTGTGCAGTCCGAGCCTCGTGACTCCTGCTGCCCAGCCTATGCCAGTCGGCATGGTCCCTTGGAGGCCCTGGTGTCGCCGCCCAGGTTGCGACGCCTGGCCCACCACCTTCCTCCAGTGGCCGTTTATCCGCCGGCCTCGCGTTGATTTCCGGGTGACCGTTTATCCTCCTTCCGTTGGCGTGGATTTCCGTGCTTAACCACAGCATCTGTCCCCTCTTACGGGGGCTCTGCTGCTCGGGGTTGTTTGCCCACCTTCCAGTTGTTTGACTTTCAACTCTCGGCGCCGCGATCTGTCTCCCTTGCGGGGATTCGCTCCGCCTTGGCTCTCGGGCATCCCTTCAGGATCTGTAATGTCTCGGTGTTCCCTTGGATCTACTCAAGTCTGCTCGTTGGCGGGGCTCCCCTTCGGGCGGCCTAGCTTCAGTGGCTTTCACCCCTGGCTGGCAATGTCGCCTGGCCTAGTGTGAAAGCCCTCTCATCCTTGTGTAGTCCCTGGTTACCGCGTTAATCTCTGACGTTGCTCTAGCTTCAGCATGCAGGGTCCCCTACGTGTGGTGCTCTGCCCTGCCTGTTGTGGCCTAGCCCCTCCCCTCGCCTGTGCATGGGGCGCATCCTGCCGTGCTACATTTGCATCTTTGTCGAGATCCGGACCTTACCCTTTATGCACTCTGCTCCCGTCTCCCATGGGCTTTTTCATTCGCTCCGGGGTCCGCCGGCGCTCCGTCCGCTGCCTTCGTTGGCGGCTGACGGTTGCTGCCCCGGTAGCCTAGCTCCTTTGGGTGCTAGCCCCGGGTCCGTTCCATGTGCACCATCGGGGACGTGAGGCCTCTGGTCTCTGTCGGTTAGGCGCTTTGGCCACTAGGCCGTTTGGCGGTCCTGCTCTTAGGCTCTGGCTGTTATGCTTACTGCTACGCTAGCTGGTCCGCTGTCTCCCTCGTGGAGCTTGGACTCTGGTCTATGATTCAGGCTTTTCCGCTGCCCCCTCCTGGGGATCAGCGTGGCCTAGCGCCGCTTCCGAGACGGGCCTAGTGACAGCTGCCGTCCGGCGTTAGTCCTCTGTTCCCCCTTGGGGTCTAGACGTGCTTCTGGCCTTGGCTTGATGCGGTCTTTGGGTCTTTAGCCCCTGACTTACTTGGGAGGTCGTTGCTAGAGCCTTGGCGGTCCTTTGTACCTTCGGCCTTGCCTAGGCCTTGGGGCGTTCATCGTCTACTTTGCTGCTCGACTATACCCTTCATCTCCATTCGGGATAACTGGCCCTGGTTCTTTCCCTGCAGCTTAGCTGGGGCCCTTGTCGTCCCTGGCCTAGGGCTGTTCCTGCTGCTTGGTGTAATTACCTTGCCCCTCGGGGTTTATGAGCCTGAATGCCTATGCTGGTCTATCGTGGCCCCCTCCAGGGGCTTCTCTGGGCCGGCTCAGTCCTGGGGTAGGGGCTCTATTTCCTTCTCCCTGGCCTTACACCCCGGATGGGGAACCTGATCATTGGCGCCTTGGCTGTTCATCTTCCTTGCCCTCTGTCCTCACTTTTGTGCGGGCGGCGGGACGTCGCCTACACGCCGCTGGGCCCGTCGGGCTAGCCTGCTCTTTGCGGCTCGGGGCTTTGGTTAGTCAGCCTTGAGCTGAATGCTCTGTGCCCTTCATTGGGGCTTGGCTCCCACCCAGGTGGAATGCCCTCGCCCCGCTGGGGCTCTGTTCGTCCTGATCGCTGGGTCTTGTTCGGCTCTGTTGCCTAACTTACCACCCCTTACCCGTGCTACCAGGCCTAACTCCTAGCCCTGGAGGTCTTTCGACTTCGCCCTGGACTCCGCCTACTGTGGGGTCTTTTCTTGGACGTGGATCCCTTTCTCCCTTTGTTCCGGATTTAGTGGCTGGCTTTGACCACTCCCTCTCGCTCGCACATTCCTTGGCTCCCAGCTGACTACCCTTGTCCGCTGTCTCCCTCGGGGGGACCCTGGACGGGGTTTTGGGTCGGCTCGACTATGCCCCCCTTTGGGGCTGGTCGTACGGGCTTAGCGTCGGGCCTTGGTCCTCGGCCTATCGTTGGGGCTCGTCCGGGCCTAGCTTGGGGGCTCGTCCGGGCCAGCGTTTGGGCTCGTCGGAGGCCTAACGCATGGGGTGTGCTTCCCCGATTCTCGGGTCTGTCTTAGGGTTCCCCCCCTCCCCCGCCACGGTTTTCAGGCTTCCGTTGTTCGAGTCGGCTTCACTTGCGGGTTTCTGCCACGCCTTCTTGTCTCAACTGTGCGCCAGTGGGAATCCCCGCGACGGGGTATACCCTAGTTTGGTGGGTTCTCAGAACTCGCCTTCACAGTGTTTTCCTCAGTTTTCTTGGCATTGACTTGGTCTTGTCTCCCCGCCGTGCCTTGCGACTGGTTTTTGTGCTTTCCCCTTAGTCCCTCGGGTCCTGGGGGCACGTTCGGCTTGCTCTGGCTCCTGTCTTTACTACCTGGGAGCCCTTGACTTGGTGGTCTCCCCACTCCGCCTGGGATTTTTATTCCCCTCTATCCTATCGGGGTAAAGTGAGCCTGAACTTTTATTCGGTTGGGAGCTTCTCTCTCGCTCCCTCCCTGTTGGGAATGTTCTCTGGGGCCGTAACCCCCGCTGTGATTCTTCGTTCCATGTCTGAGGACGTCCGAGTTTGGTTGACGAGTTGGTGACTACTTACTACTCCCTTTTTCTCGAGGCTTTGGTGATCCTTAATTGGTATCTCGCCCATTCGGGTAGCACTTCTCCGTTGGCTCTCTTCACTTTCTGCTCTCTCGGGAGATATGTGTCGAAGCCACTATGCTGCCCGCGGACCTCTTCGTGGCATCCTTGTGCCCGTGGCCGGAGTTCCGCTACGCCGCTACTTTGTTTGCCTCCTGATAACCGCTTCGTTCTTCTTTCGGCCCAAGAAGTCCTCATGTTTGGATCAGTCTGTCCTTCTACGACTTGTCACCTGCTCTCTGCCGACAGTCGCCACTGGTTCGACTTCTGCTCGGGCGTCGCTTTCCCGAGCAGTATAGTGAGCTCTCTCGGATCGGTTCTGCCTCTCGAGGCCGCCTCTGTGTTTTTCTGCGGAGCTAACCTCTTGGTTTTCCCCTCTAGTAGACTTCTCGGTGGTTGACCCACTTTGTCTACCTTTCTTTCGGGCTAGGATTGTCTCTGGCCCGATCTGGGAAGTGCTAGTTTATCATTAATCAGCCTTTGGATGCTCTTCTTCTGTTGCCCGGTCGGTGCCGCGGCTTCCCGGTATTGCGGAGTCTGCCTCTTTTTTTCTTTCTTTTCCCTGGTTGTTTCCTGTCTACACCGAGTCGAGGCCTGAATCGTCCCTCCTCGCACCTCCCTGTACTGTCCAGTCTGAGGTGGTACTTTTCCGCTTATTTTTAGCTTTTGGCTGCTTCCGATCATCCGCTGTCTGGGTTTTTCGGTCTACTAGCTCAGCCTACCACATCCTAGGTTGTTCGGTTTCCGTCCATTCGGTGACTTTGGTTCGTTCCATTGTACTCCTGCAGTCGTCCGTTTCTTTCTGACCCGAAAGCTAGTCCCCTCTTGGGGTCTGAGTTCTATCGGCGAGTCCCTTGGCTAAGCCCCCAATCGTCCTTGTGTGCGGCGTCGCTCTAGCACTCTCCTTTATTACTCTTTCCGGGTCCCTTTTTTCCCGCTGGATTAGCTCGGATATTTCCTTCTCCTTGTAGATTCTTCCTCCGGGTTAGGGTCGGACTTTTCTCTCAGCCCTCCACGGGGCTGGGCCTTTAGCCTTCTTTCAGTCTCATCCTTATCTTCCTCCCCCGGGGCTCCCTCTCCGCGGGGTGGTCTTCTGTTGTGCTCTGATCGGACCCCCTCTCTAGGGGGGCCCGCCTCCTTCCGTTTTTGTGGTTAGGCTTCTTTGTCCCGGCGCGTTACGCGGGTCCGCATTGCGCTTCTCTGGTTCCTTCCCGGAGTCCTCATTTGTTGCAAGGCTGTGAGGCCTTGTTCTCCGCCCTTTTTTGCCGCGGGGTGCTTCGGGCCCTTTGTCCATGGCCTACGTCGCACTCCAGTCTCTGGTCGACTCTTCCTCTCGCCTATCCCTTATGCTTGGGGTTTTTGTTTTTTTCTCTGCGGATTCGGGGCTCTGGCTCTCCTCCAGAAAACTTTGGCCAGGTCTTTAAATCACATTATAAGAGTCTGAGGTCCTCTTAATTCACCCCTGGTGTACTCCAATATTGTTAGTTTATTGGCTTCCTGACTTTTAGGAATGTAGATTCCATGTGTTTTTTGGGCTCTGGGTTCTTTGGTCATCCTTTTACTGCATCCTATGGCTGCTCCTCCTCTGAAATATCATGCTCAACCTCCGCTAGGTGTGGCTAGTCTGGTGTTGATTGAAAATATTCATGCAACGGGGGTTAATGCATATGTTTTCAGTCAACATTGGTGTAAAGGGAAACAGTTCAATGTAATGATTTATTCAAAAACACATTATGTTTTATAAATCTATTCTAACTGAAGGCCTGATTTCCTTTCCAATGTTGACTTCCCGATCCAGGCCCGCCCCACAGCAGATGATGTACGCGCGTCCGTGTGAGCTTGAGCCAAAACGGAATTAAGGGAGAGCTAATGTCGACAGGGTGTGACCTGGGGTCACTGGTCGGAACCCATTTTTCTCTTTTAGGGGTGTATATTATGGTAATTTGGGGCATTTCATCTTCTCAGAAGGGAAATGCATATTGTTTCAGTCACATTGGAAAGGAAATCAGCTTCATTTTAGATGATTTATAAAACAAATGTGTTTTTGAATTAGTTTCTCCAACTTTTTGTTTTTTAATAGACCCTTAAGGTCCCGCCTTCTTTTTTTTGCAGCATGATGAAACCCCTCCTATTTCAAGCTAAGCTCAAGTTTCTGAAGGATGGTGACAGCAGTAGTGTGGAGCTATGTGACAGCTACCTCAGAGCCATGTTGATGTACTGCATGTTTTTGGGGGGGGGGGCTCTCGTAATGTGGCGATATACCAGTATACGCAGCTTCAGAAGGCAGATTCAGCAAGGTAACGCCTACAAAATGTTTGTTTGCCATACGGAAGAAAAATATTAGGGTTGATAGTTTTTTTTTATTTTTATGGCACCGTAACTCTCCCTGTCGCGCGGCCAAATTTCTTTTGTTTTGTTTTCAGGAAAGCTATTTGTGTTTTTTACTTCAGGGAGGTGAATATTTTGGCTGTCTTACATCATCTGTCTGGGCATGGTAACGTGATCATTTGGTTCCATGCTTGGGCAATTCTGTAACACTGAAACACTGATAGTCATCTTGGAAACTACACACAGGCAGATACTAAAGATGTTTTTTATATGTATTTTTTGCAATTTTTAAAAATATACATTTCGGACAGTCAGCAAGTTATCTGGAATAGTTTTGATACAGATTTGAGGATCAAAGCTTACCAGCTCCTGGTTTTTATTCATTGACTTTCAAAACATGTTTTAATAATTTGTGCCAAATAAATATTAGACTTTAAAGATTTTCGATTCCCCAATTTTTATTTTAAAAATTCACAATTTTATTAATCTCGCATAAAAACCGGCCATTGTTAATCTGTCATCACAATTGCCTCTGCAAAGAAATGCAAAATTTGTCATTGTACCCTTAATACAATGCCCTTTCATAAAACCGCAGTGCAAATACTCATGATCATTTCCTTGCGAGTACAACAATATACAGGTCAACCAGTTTTCTTCAATTCCATCCTCAGAAACTGATACTGTATCGCACCTATCTAAGCAGACACTTTTCAGACATAAAACGATTCATGCTAAAAGAGGTCATAAAGCGCTGAAATGGATCACATGGCATACATTGTGCCGGTTAAAAAGTGTGGTCCAATGAAACCTAAGGTATATCTTATAGTACATGTAGTCCAATTACTTAGTATGTATACAAATTGAGTCTACTCTACTCTCCTCGCAAGACCTTAAGTGCATTAAAGCAAGCCAATGAAACTGTTTGGAATGGAAAATCCTTAATGAATAAATAGTTGTGGTTACGATGAAATGAACAATACAGAACATATGTTATCACGCGAACATAAGTACCCCGTTTTAACAATCTAAGCATCTTGACGGGGAAGAAGCCATTTGGTAAAGAGGGTGCAGAATATGCATTGAAATTTTTCTTAAAAAAGTGTGTCCCAGAAATGCTTGTGGTCATTTGGAAATGGGGAATAACATGAAAGATTTGACGCCTCTCGATGACCTTTGATGGTTTGACATTGGTGACCCTCCCTCATTTTTACTGGCTACATGTTCAGCTTACAACACATACAAAGATTATTTTCACTACGTTTAAATGGAACATACAAAAAATATGCCAAATTACTTATTATAAATGCAAATAACCAAGTATAAAGTTATTAGTCAATGAGTCAGGCCTAAAAAAAAATTGTTTGATTGGGCGTACCGACCGACCCTATTTTTACGGCCGACCCTAAATATTTTTATTTTTTTGTGTGCAAAAAACTTTTAAAACACTTAAAACAATTATTTTCAATTTAGTATCGCGATAGATTGCCTCCACCGCGATATGATGCCTCCAAAGACAATAAAAAGTATGTGTACAAGAAAAAGTGAAGATTTGTTTTTTGTATGTGTGTCATTATAAGGATTAAAAAAACTAAAAACATAAAAAAAAAAATCGACCTACCTACCCTATTTTTTTTCTATGTTACGCCATCAAACAATTTTTTTTAGGCCTAATTTCGTATAAGAATAGTGTTTCATAGGTGCAGGCTAAAATATAACCGTGCATAGATCGCTGACTGACACACATTGTTGGTGCTGGTCTGCAAGCTAGGACAAAAATTGAGATTACATCCGAGCCACCATACCTCTTAATACTACAGCTGCGATCATGAAGTTAAAATCATGTCCGCAATATACAAATGTCATTGATTCCTCTTTTTTGATGCCCTCAAATATTACTCCGCATTCTTGGCAAATGATGAGTAGAAAGAAACAAATGCAACTGGAAACAGTTAAACAAAATTAATGAGTGTGAAGTAACTCGGTCGTGTGTGAGCCAGCCAGGCAGGTCAGTTTCAAAAGGTGTAACCGAAAGTATGAAAATACATCGTGGCGTTGGACCGTAGGGTCATCTGCAATCGCAGTTTGTGAATGGGGTCAAAAAGTGACATGAGGCAACCAAAGACATTGAGGTCACCAAGGTCAATGGGGTCACTGCAGTCAACTAGGTCGCATTGCGGTCACAAAGGTCACATGGGGCACTAAGGTCACATGGGGTCAATGAGGTCACATGGCGTCACAAAGGTCGCATAGGGGTCCAAAGGTCACATGGGTCACAAAGGGTCACAGGGGTCACCAAGGTTAACACGAGGTCACCAAGGTAAACCCACCCCCTCCCCACCCACCCTTCCACCGATGCACCCCACCCTGCCCACTCCTGACACAACCAAACCCCTCCACGTAGTATCCCACCCGACCACTCCCGGAACACCGATTTGTGAATGGGCCAAATGGGGAGTGAGGTCAGCCAGGTCACGTGAGGTAACCAAGGGTCGCATAGGGTCACAAAAGGCACACAAAGTCCCAAGGTCACACAAAGTCTCAAGGTAGGTCACATGAAATCACCAGGGTCACCCAAGGTCACATGAGGTCACCAGCCCCTCGCAGCACGCACCCCACCCTCCGACGCACCCTTCCCCGATGCAACCCTTCCCCGACGCCAACCCTCCCTGATGCACCCTACCCCGACCCCACCCAGATGCACACTTCCGGCACCCACCCTTCCCCGACGCAACCCCACCTCGCCCACTTACAAACCACCCTGCCCACCACGCCACTTACACCCCACCACTGCCCCCATTCCCAAGACCCCACCGTCCCCTCCGTATGATTCAACACAAGAGG
Source organism: Ophioderma brevispina (assembly GCA_023653785.1). Classification (NCBI taxonomy): domain Eukaryota; kingdom Metazoa; phylum Echinodermata; class Ophiuroidea; order Amphilepidida; family Ophiodermatidae; genus Ophioderma; species Ophioderma brevispina. The sequence continues at coordinate 27,052 of JAMKCH010019507.1, forward strand.
TATGGTTTAGTAGTTTTCATGCCCGCAAAGGAATTTTGTAATCCAATGTACCATTTTAGAGATACAGCAATTCTGCATAATTAATTAGCTCATGTGATACCTAAGCCGATGATCAGGAATTGCAAATGGCAAAGAGAAAGGAAGATGAAGCACCATAATGCGGTTTTCGTGGCAGTGAAGGAATTTTGCATATAATGTACGTTTCAAAAATATAGCGTTACGCTGAATGTTTGCCTATCAATTAGCTCATTTGCATATGTAATTCGCCCAAATATGCCCAACAATCTAATTCAGGTCGGAGAACTCTTAAACCCACTTCTTTCCACCAAGTACATCATTATACGACTTTAGGAAACTCCGATAAACTTGCCACACAGCTTTGCGGGGAGGAAAGAGTTGTCATTTTGATCCGGCAAAAGAAGCTAATTAATATTCATGAATATGCACACAAATGCATCCAAAAGAACACATATATTTTGGCAACCGCACCTTTATCCCTCCAAGTGGTGAAAGTAAATCATGATTAGCGTTTAGCCGCAGAGCCACTTAAAAAAGGTTAAACGAATGTCTGAAAAAATATGCAAAAAAGCTATAATTAAAATCATGATATGCAATAAGCAGCCAAACGCTACACATAATAATTTGGCACCTCACTTTAATTCCCCCCCATCAAGTTTTGAAGTAATCGGCGATAGAGCGTTTAGCATGCAGAGCATTTTGAAAGGTTAACCGAGTCACATTACGGACGGACGGACATACGACGGACACACAGAAATTTGGACTAGTATGTGCTCAATGAACATTCGTTCAGGCGACACAAAAATGGTAGATTTAATTGGTTAGTATATTAGCAAATATTTGGGAGAAATGCAAGGCTGGTTTGCAAGAATAAAGAAGCATGATATAGTTTTACAGGTTTCATAGAAGTGGTTTATTTCTATTTAAAATACGATGTTGTAACAATGGAATAGATGTCCGTAAACAGGCAGAAATTACAGCACGGTATCCTATGGGACCATGGGAAACAAGCATTTGATCATAATACAAAACCGCAAGATTGGGATCAACTACAATTTTGTGAATAAGCTTTTCTCAAGGATATCTAGTGAACAATGAATAAAACAGAAGGTGCTGGAATCACGAAATGCACCTTTAACTTCAAAACAAGTGAAAAATAGAAACCTTAATGCAGCAAAGAAACAAACAACAAGTGGTACAAATTAACCCCTTAGGCACTACACCTACCTCTAAGCACTGTTTTGATTGGTCACTTCGAAGGTTACATCACGTAATGAGCAAATCAGAGATACTGTAAGAATGGCAGTATGGTTTACACAGAGAAGCACTCATTTTGATTGGCTACTCAGAAGGCTATCTCATGTTGTGTCCTGTAACTAATGAGCCAATCAGAGACAGAGTGTATCACAGGTGGGAGTGCCCAAGGAGTTAAGCTGGTCCCCACAAGTAGGTATTTTAATTGGAAGCAGTAAGCATGACAAAAAATAATCACGTTTTAATCAAAATATGCATCAGAAATATATACAGCACCAAACCTCAGCATGTTCGATCAAAATAGAGTACAAACTTCCAAAGTTTTGAAGTTCAAGGCCTATTTGGTTTAGATGGTAGAGTGGATTTGGGAAATTTCTTCTGCCTGACCACCCCGCCCCGGCCGACCATCCACCTGCCTCAGCCCACCCGCTTACCCACCCCCTACCCATCTCTACCACCCACCCGACTTCAAAAGAGAAAGCTAAGTACTATGTATTTAACACCATAGAGGACTGCCACACATTTTTCAATAGGAATGAATTTGGCCATGAAGACGAGGTTAGGAGTTTGGGGTTTATTCCGTATTGAAATGCATGGTGCACGATTTGGCACTCCACAACTCTCTTAGTACTAGTAGCCAATGCCAAGTTTCTGCAAGGCATTTTTATTAACAAGATGCCAGCCCCATTTAAAAGCATCTGGAGATCAACAGTAACAATCTATATAGAACTCTTGATACTACACAAATTAATGTTTTTGAAACTTTTGACCCCACAAAAAGATGGTTGGGACCTGAATGTTGCCTTTCTTCCTCAGTTATGTTTAACTTTGTTAAACAACGAAAGAAATTACTTACCAAAGAAATTTACAGGAAATTCACCAAAGGGAATATTTGTGTTATTTTGTGGTAGTGTTCAGGATGTTGTTTCGGTCACATAATATGCATTTTTATGTTTTGACAACATTTATTTGACTAACAGAAACATTAGTGTAAATTTAATTTCCTTCAAGAATTCATAACGAGATCAACAGTACAAATAAAATGAGCAAAAACCACAGCACCAAATCCAACGTGTACATGCTTCTGTAAATGTGCCAATGGCAATAAACACATAATGCCAAGCTATCTTCAGTAGATAGCAGTGACTGGATGGTAAATCAAATAGTAAATGCCAGTACTTCATGCTCACTATTACCAGTATAATGGGACACATGTTGGAAAATCAGGAGGTAAAGCGATTTATTCCACATTCTAAGCACTCTCAATGACAATCACTATACCATTACACTGTCATACATTTGGAGCGAGCACTTTTTGAAAGGTCATGTTAAACGCATTCCTGTAAACGTGCATTTTTTCATTATAAAGCAATCAAGACTCGTTTTCGGAATAAAACGTATAAATGGCGGTACTAGGAAAATTAAAATTACACAATTTAATGCAAGACAGTTTAATAACTTTGCAATTGTAAGCCCAGAATACTGAAATAAAAAGAAATTAATGTTTTCCTCAGTGTTCTCCTAATTAAAGGCACTATCAGTGATTTGCTAAATATCAGAAAATATAAAAAAATCATCACAAATCAGATTTTTGCATTTCTGTAACCAGTATAGGTATCAAAACATACCCTACAAGTACAAGTGAAAGGATAAAAAAAGCAACCTAATAATAAGGACAAAATCGGATATTTTAGTCATTACTGTCCGTACAGAACAGGTAATTTAATGGAGATTCATATCTTTGAAAACTGGTGTTTTCTCCCTTTTCTGTCAAATTTTCCATTGGAAAAAAATAACATATGAGGATTCCACAGACTTATCCTTCACTTCTGAGTTATTCCTGCAAATTTCAATTATATTGACCTTTTCATGTGAATCAGTGGTAGTGTCTTTAACAAACTTGTCCAAATGCATGGAATACTATCTTGCAAAATGCATACACTGTTGCAATTCTGCCTTTAGTATTCTGAAAAAAAAAACTCAGCACAAAAACTGAGCACACACTTGATATTAAAGGGATTAGCAGCGATAATGTGAGAGAATCGAAAAAATGTGGAAATGCATGATTTTAACTTACAAATCAGGGATAAGTGTGTACAATTCCATATAACTGGTTCAATGTAGGAAAAAACACCAAATAGTGACAAAAATGAAGTATTTGAGGAAATTTGCCATACCGCCTCCCGCAAATAGACATACAGCGACGGCGTCTCAAAATCTGCACTAAACAGCTGATTGTGGTTTACACCAGTACAGAATAACCAAAGATCAATAATGTTTGTGTTTGAGGTCAAACTGTATTGATCATGGTGCGTGCATGCATGGTGATATTCACCAGGAAAGGCTTTTTTGATCTCAAGTCGGAATTTTGATACGCACGTATAAAAATTACAGAATCAGATAAAAAGTACTGCCTTGTCTTTAATACACGGATTTCAAGCCAGCCACTTGCAGGTTATGTTCGCATATCCATGCCAGTAACAAAAATATAAAAATATGAATTTTGATGATTTTTCGATATTTCGGATTAGCAAATCGCTGCTAATCCCTTTAACCGACCAGAGATAACACTGCAACAATAATTATGGTTGTCACACAGTAAGCAGATATAGGCAATTAATATCATGTAACAGATAACATATTCACACCCAATGCATCTTGTCGAATAATTAGAGTTCATTATTTATAGCAGACATAAATCACAGGTTCCAAGGCAAAACACTTTTGCAAATCTGCCAGACTAAATTGTGATTTATTATTATTTCTAAAGGTAAAATGAAATAAGAATGTAAATTGATATACAATCTATATATAAAATCTTTAAAAAATTGCTGATAAATTGGAGAATTTATCAAAGCCAACATTAATAAAACCATTTTTAGTATGTGTAGTTTGGCCTGGGTAAGCTTCATACAAAAAAAATGCAAGGTAAATGTTACAGCTTGTGAAATCTCAAATTTCTACAATTATCAATGGGTCTGGCTTTGCCAACAAGCACACGTGCATACTCTATTTCAGCAAAATGGCATACAATTCGGGAAACTTACAGCAATGACATGCAATAAAAGGGCACATACTATCTAAGATCAAAAAGGTAGTGGATCATTATGCGAGGTTATCTGAACACAAGAAACTATAAGCAAAAGAAGAGGGAGTAAAGAATTGATAATCCTTAGGTGATTGAAAAAAAATAATTCTCGACACCCCAACCGGGACTGTGATTTGGCATTTTTTCATTTGCTGTAGGCAAGTAAAAATTTCAGCTTTGTTTTGTTTTTTTTTTTGGTGGGTGTGAAAGAGAGTCATTTGCAAAAGAAAAGAAAAAAATGCCCGATCATCTGACCCTACTTGAAAGTCTATCCAACCAATGAATTTTGTTTTGGTTGCCTTAACCCATTGACTATAACCTACATGGGACTAAATAGGCAGCAAGAGTCCCTATGTACCCCCTCTGAAGTTAATTCTTTTTATTTGGGCCTTGGGTTAGGGTATTCTGGTGTTATATATGAATACAATTTTTTTCCTGTAGAATTTTCAAGTGGGGTTACATTTCCAACTATGACAATCAGAGATACAAAAATATTCAAAATTTTTCCTATTTAAAAAAAACATATTGGAACATTTGGAAAGCCATCTAAAAAAAAAAACACTGACTCTTTTTTTCTAAAATCACAGGCGTGTGTGCCAAATGTGGGGCAAGTGGTGCGAGGACACTTAAAAAATAAATCAAAATGTAATTGGTCTGATCTCGCTCAACTTTTCAAAATCACCAGTTTTGTCTACTATTTACAGTTTTTGAAATTTTACAAATTTTATCATAAAGGGATAGTGAATGCATGGTTTTTCAATAGTTAAGTGGTTGATATCTGCAATTATTATTTTTTTAGCTCAATCACATATCAGCCCACAAAGTTTAACAGTTTGCAAGTATGGTTCAAAATTAGGAAATGTGTACTTTTATTTGGAAAATCAATTAATATAGCCTCACCAAGGGGATTAAAAATGCCAAATCCAAGGAGCTGAAGGGCCTTTACCCCTGGCCCTTTGCCCCTGGGATCCCAAACATGTGGCTATAAAAGCGGTCCCCTGGACCCAATCCATTAAACTAGTGGCACTTAGCCAAAATAAATGTGGCAATCGCATTAACTATTTGAGAACACCTGCTATACAGAATCTACAATACACCAGGTAGGTATATGTCATCTAAGGTAGATCGCTGTTATTGATAAACTCAGTAGGAAAAATTATATTGTGATTGGGCTGTACCTTTTGTTGTTAACTCCTTAAATCTTAGACCAAAATGGGGGCATCCAAAATTACTCTACACTCATCATGGAATCACAGTCTCGACTCATCACACCCCTCATAGTTTCGTAATTATCACACCCCCCTATGCTTACATTTACTTACTAGCACTTACGGAAGTATTCTAAAATTTCATTCGAAGAAAAAACACAACACTTGCTGTTCCACATCAGAATCCCACTATGTCAAGGTTTCCCACTGATAGGCAAGACTGCATCTAGTCTAGATGCCACCAATAAGGTGAAATGTCCACCTTAATTGAACGTCCCACAGCAAGCACTGAAGACCACCCCAAACCTGCCAATTATCACACTCAATTAGATAGCATTCCATAATAACAATAAGCATTTGTGTTGGGCATTACGGTATATAATCAGGTGTAACGTATCCTGGGACTACCTAACATGTAAGTGTGGGTAACCCTACCAAAAAGTAAACAACCAGATTTCTTCTCCCTTGTAAATTGAGCACGGAGGTGGTTTTCACGGTACCCACTGCAGAAGGTGGTTTTCTTGATCCTATGGCCATTCTGTGTGACCTGAACTGCATGGGGTCACTATTTGAAAGGCAAAGACAGTCACCTAGATTTCTTGACGCATAAAACAATATTCTTGCACGTATTTTCCCTGTCGCGCCGCAAATTTCTTGTTGTTTCAAGGAAAGCTATTGTGTTTACTCCAAGGCGGTGAATATTTTGCTGTCTTACCTCCTCTGTCTGGGAGGGTAAACAGTGATCATTTTGGTGCCTGCTTGGGGCAAGTTGCAACACTGAAGACACTGATTAGTCATCTTGGAAAAATACACACAGGGCAGATTTAGCTTACATGTTTTGTATATGATTTGCCATTTTAAATATTACATTTCGACAGGTCAGAGGATTATTCTGGGAATAGTGATACAGATGTGAGGATCAAAACGCTTACCAGCTCCTGGATTTTTATTCATGAATTTCAAAACAGTTTAATTGGCTGCCAAATAAGATTAGACTTTAAAGATTCGAAAAGTCCCCAATTTTATTTTTAAAAATTCACAATTTATTATCTCGCATAAAAAAGCCATTTGTTAATCTTTCATCACAATTGCCTCTGCAAAGAAATGCAAGATTTGTACCCTTAATACAATGCCCTTTCATAAAACCGCAGTGCAAATACTCATGATCATTTCTATTGCGAGTACAACAATATTACAGGTCAACCAATTTTCTTCAATTCCATCCCTTAAAACTGATACTGTATAGCACCTATAAGCAGACACTTTCAGACAGAAAACGATTAATGCTAAAAGATGTCATAAAGAGCTGATAATGGATCACATGGCATACAGTGTGTCCTGTTAAAAAGTGTGGTCCAATGAAACCTAAGGTATATCTTATAGTACATGTAGTCCAATTACTTAGTATGTATACAAAGTTTGAGTCTACTCTACATCTCGCAAGACCTTGAAGTGCAGTAAAGCAAGCAATGAAAAAATCTGTGGAATGGAAAATCTTAATGAATAAATATTGTGGTACGATGAAAATGAACAATACAGACAGATGTTATCACGCAACGAGTACCACGTTTTACAATCTAGCATCTTGACGGGGAAGAAGCCATTTGGTAAAGAGGGTGCAGAATATTCTGAAAATTGTGCTTAAAAAAGTGTTTCCCAGAATTGCTTGGGTCATTTGGAAGGGGATATAACATGAACAGATTTGACCTCTCGCATGACCTTGATGGTGTGACATTGGATGACCTCATTTTTACGGTACATGTCACCTTACAACACAGATTATTTTCACTAAGTTTCAAATGGAACAGAGAGGGGGTGGTCTTCTGCAAAAAAATATGCAAATTAACTAATGATAAATGCACATACCAAGATAAAGTTATAGTCAATGCGCTAAGGCCTTAAAAAAAAATTGTTTGATTGGCGTAACCCGACCGACCATATTTTTACACCGACCCCTAAACTTTTATTTTTTTGTGTGCAAAACAAAGTTTTAAAAACACGTAAAACAAATATTTTTCTTTAGGAATGCGATATGATGCCTCCACCCCGATATGATGCCTCCAAAATGACAAATTACAAAGATGTGTTACGAAAAAGGAAGATTGTTTTTGTATGTGTGTCATATATTTGTGGTCTGGTATTGAAACATAAAACAAAAAAATCCGACCTACCTACCCTATTTTTTTTCTATGTTACGCCAATCATAGTACAATTTTTTTAGGCCTAATTGCGTATAAGAATTAGTGTGTTCCAGTAGGTGCAGGCCTAAAAATATGAAACCGTGCTGTAGATGCTGAACGGACACAATGTATGTGCTGGTCTGCAAGATGACAAAAATGAGAGGAATTCCGAGCCACCATACCTCTTAATTAATACACTGCGATGCATGAGGTTAAAATCCTGTCCGGCCTATACAAATGTCATTGCGATTCTCTTTTGATCTCTCAAAATATTACTCGCATTCGTATAACCAATCAATTTGGCAATTTTAGTACATTTAACCACATTGTGTTTAGTCCTGGAAAAAGTTCCTATAATTAATGAAAATTACAATGGCAGTTTTTCATAAAACAATGGCAGCCATTTTTGAAAAAGGCAGTATGCGCAATGTGCAACTTTTCGGAGCGGAAACATAACTAAACCTAGTTAGGGGGACACCCCTTCAAGTGATATATGGAAAATTATATCACCAGGGTGGGTGCAAACGACCAGAAAATCTGATGATGGCAGATAGGACTATACTATGGTTGAGGTTTATAGAAGGTGAGCCTACATCAAATATACACAAAGAAATAAAGTGTTTACTGCATATCACTAGAAAAATCCAGTCAATTACAGCTATGTATATAATATTTATCTTCTTTTGATTTACTTTCCTGATGAGAGTTCAAGTATTTCCTGTTTATGAAACGAAGTTCAGTTAGAGAATGTATTTCATTTCCGCAAGTTCAGTGACATAGTCTCAGGATTCGAATTACAATTTTAGGAATTCATACACTGGGGCATGTTACTTCAAAAAATTTACATGCACATTGTGAAAGTTACATGCACAGGTTAATTGTAAAACATTGGCTGTTACTAACTAGCCTTTATTCATAAGCAACTTCTGGTACGTTTAGACTATTGACAGATGGCTTCAAAATTTTGTCATCCAGCATGACTTTCTATGAAAAAAGCTAAAAAACAAAAAAACCGAAAATTAAAAAATTAAAATTTACATGCACATGTGCATGCAGGATACAAAGGACATGACAGAAAGAAAGTTACATGACACGGACCATTCATAGGTAGATGCAATTACGCAGTGACAATTTGGGACCACCCTGTGTAAAAATAGAGAGGGCTGGAGTCATTGTGGGCAATTGAACTTATGTCCCTACAGGGCCCTACCTCCACTATCTTACCCAAGTTCCTTCTCTTTCAGGGCGACACTGAGGTTCCCAATGTTCAAAATCTGGTCAATCAGCTGTCAACTGAAAAACATGTTATTTTTTTCTGTTTTCAGCTGCCATTATAACCCTGTGAGGCCCATCAGTTGGAATGTTTTATTTTGTAGGTATTTAGTGAGGCTTTTCAAACATGTAAAAACTAAAGTATTGAAAAAGCTTTTAAAGGGGATGCGAAACATGTCAAAAGTTGTGGCAGGAGTGACATTTTCCGTTCACCTGGTATGCAGTATTCATTCAATACCAGATCACCAAAAAGATATTTTGTGGATGTAATTCATAATTATATTATTAATGGACCCTTCAAATATACAATACAAAAAATTAGAGTCTAGTTATAAACTTACAAGTTAACGTAAATGCAATCCTTGTTCAAATTTTCCGTCACAAAATTTCCGTCCAGACTTTATGGCAGAAGGCCTGCTCTGTGTATGAAATAGATTCCATCTTTATGAGACTTATTTTTGCAAGAGTACTTTAACTATACTATGAATTATATTAACAGTTTTGACAACTATTCTCAGGTGTATTTGCTTACCGATGAGAAGTTTTCCGTTCACATGGCTGGACATGACGTAGGTTTGTCACGTACAGCCACTTGTTAGTTGTATTATCTTGCTAAAAAATCGGCCTACAACTGCATTTTAAGTATGTTAAAGTTGATGCATGGCGCTGTGAAGGAAAAGGTCAATTTAAAGTGTTGTCAGTTTTAGTCGGTTTTCAAAAAAAGGGAATTTCGTTCACAGTGGACATTGTCACGGCTGCAACAGCAGTAACAGCAACAGACAACTAAACAGCTTTCGAAACTTTGGAGAAAAGGTAGGGCTAAACAACATTGTTTTATTTTGAATTAGTTAAAGTATTCCTTGTTCTAAGCAAAAAAAATAGGTTGTTTTTAGGTCATGGCCAAGATTCAAAAAATGTCAAATTTTTCTTCCCCCCCCCCCCCCACCCCCCCCCTCTTACATATATACGTCCCTGGCACAAACACATAAAGCCTCATTTTCTGCAAAGTCACCGAGTAGATTTGCTGGCATTTCACACACGTTTTACTAACTAGGGGTAATTAATCTATGGAAAATTACTCTACTCTACTATTGTTTTATTTTTTTAAATAACTTTTCTTGTCAAAAACCTGTTTTTTGCCCAAAATAGAGGTAAAAAAGTGTTATAAAAAATGACCAACAATTTAAGCTACATGTTCATATTTCACACAGAGCTGCCAAAAATGCAAGTAAGAACAATAAAGGAACTAAGAAAAGTCTAATTTCTTTTGGTAATTAAAATAATTTTCCCATTCAAATTATTGTATTTTTCACAAAATTGCTAAATTTTACAACTCTCTGCTAAAAAAAAAAGCATAAAGGAGAAAAGATTAAGCTCCAGAACCTATTTTCTTAATTCTAAACTGGTACGCACACAGGAAAATAAACATAAAAGCAAAACTTGTTACTGCTTTTGAAAAAATTACCCCAGGTGACAAAAAGTTGCATTCTACATGAGAAACAGGCCGTCTTGCATGTGTGCACCTGGAGTAAGTCGAAGCATGAAAATGCCACTGGACATTCCCAAGAGCTGTAGTGTAACAACTAGTACGCTAGCTAATATTAAGTTCCACTGTGGATTCAAACTTATAACCATGTATACTTTTGCTTTGAATACATTCACAAATGTTGAATACCAGGAAACACATTGCACAAACATAAGAATTATAAATGGTGCATCTACAATAATACTTGTAGCCTTTTAGCAAATTACAACACTGAAAAAGGTGTCCTTTTTGGGCGGGGGTAGCCTGCGGGCTACCTGCTCTATTCGCTTGGGTTTTGACCTACTTCAAATAGCAGTGTTGCAGAAAATATTCGTGCAGATTATATCCTCTAAATCTCATGTGTGATAGTTTATTGAAATGGTGTGCAGTTACGTATATGGAATGTACTCAATAAGATAGCCCAAGAAAACCTGAACGTACATTTACAAAAAGATATAGTGTTCAAAGAGTATGGAACTACAGGGCAATATCAACGAAGGTTCCTGAGAAATGTTACAGTGATTTGCTGGTTAAAAGCGTACTGTAAATCGTTATGAGTGCCATTGAATGAACGGATGCTTAAATGGTGGGCACCACATGTAGCACTGTCGTGGGCGACAATAATATTAAATTAAAAAATTCCTTTAAAAGGAAAGGGCGGGTCAAGAGGAAAATACCATGTAATTGGTATGTGCAGGTATTAGTAAGATGATATATGCTTTATTTTGTAATGCTGAGCCATGAGTGATTGATGAAACGGATGCTTAAACGTTTGGCACCACACGCAGCAAGTCGTGGGCGATATAAATAATAATAAATAAAAATTACTTTAAAAAGGAAAGAGGGTCAAGAGGAAATATCCATGTCATTGGTATGTGAAGGTTTGTAAGCATGATATAGTGCTTATTTGTAATGCTTAGCTCAACGGTTCAGATGATATAAAAATTATCTTTCTTTAAACATTATTAATTTCATTTAGGTAAATCAAGGGGACTCTGCTGTGGATCACGAATGCACCATTTTAGAATTTATGAATAAAACGTTTCAAAATCTTTCACTATCCAAATTAAGGTTGGATTGATTTAAGTGCTTATGTTATAAGTGAGGCTCGAGGAAACATTAAGTGGTAGGATTTGATTGGTCAGAAACTTTAATAATGAGGCTCTTAATTTTTTTAGGAAACATGAATGCTGGATTTGATTGGATCAGTTACCTTTATTTAAGTTTTGCGGTGATACGGCATTTTTACGCAAATTAACCTCTAGATGACTTTTTGATTTTTTGGGTCACCCTGAACCGTGATAAATAATCCTTCAGGCTGTTGTGTTCTACCTGCATGTCAAACATCAGGTCCATAGGTCAAGGGGCCTTCAAAACCATAATCGGCCAGACAGAGTCTCATGTTTAGTAGTGTACTATTTGCATTTCCCCTGTAGTTGTGACCTTTTAACCTATGTTGCCACCCTTTTAAATAGATTGTGTATCTTTACGAGTAATACGTGGGAATGATATTTAATATGTCATGAAGTAACGAATGTTCTAAGTTTGTAATATGAATTGACCTAGTGCATGGCGTGGAGTAACATTTTAAAAAATTTTGACAAATTTTAAGTCTTTTTGGGACGAGTGTAACATTTTAAGAAAATGATATGAAGTTATTGGGTGACAATGTTGCTGAAGGGGAGCTTTACATTTTTTTACCCTAACGGCGGCCCAGACACAATGCGGTGCAACGAAAAACGTGGTACCAGTCGGAAATTGTCTCGGTGCTCTCTGGCCAGTCAACAACTATTTTTTTGTCCTGCAATGACTCTCTTGCACTCTTGGGCATCTGGGCCGTCTTAAACGGAAAATGAAGTGATGTTCCTCGTGCATCTGGGCCTCTTTACGGAAAATGACGCGATGTTCCTTGTTGCATCTGGGCCGTCTTCCCGGAAAATGAACGCGATGTTCCTCGTTGCACCTGGGACGTCATTTCCCCGGGAAATGATGCGATGCTTTTTTTTCACTGCATTTCGGACGGTTTTGCCCGCGAAGGCCGCAATGCTTTTCATCAGGCAGGTGACAATGTGTACAAATGCCCATAGACAATTCGATATCGATGGTGATAAAGAGCGCCACCATTTTCGATAAGCTATTTTTAATTATGCATAAACGCATTCAATGACGTAAACCGGAGCATGACGTAGCGTAATAGCGCCACGCACAACTATGACGTAGCGTAATTTATTTATTTATTTATTTATTTATAGATCCCTGTTCTCATTGCCGTCGCACGCGAGTGATCCTCGTTGCAATCTTGGTACGTCGTTCCCGGAAAATGGCGCGATGTTTCCATCGTTGCATCCTTTGGGCCGTCTTCCGGGAAAATGACGCGATTTTTCCCTCGTTGTGCATCTGGCCGTCTTCCGGGAAATTACGCGATGTTCCTTGTTGAATCTGTAGCCGTTAACGACTTTACGCTACTTCTTCCTGTGCCGGGAAAACCGGCCGAATGCAATGAAACGCAAAATTTGTTTCTCCGTTGCGTAATAGCGTGCCATCGCAACAACTATGCCGTAGCGTAATTATTATTTAATTGATTTATTTATGGCACATTCCCCTGTTTCCTCATTGCGTTCGCACGCGATGTTCCTCGTTGCATCTGGGACGTCTTTCCGGAAAATGGCGC
>JAMKCH010019508.1:0-22311 GCA_023653785.1 Ophioderma brevispina
TGTAATGACAAGGCTCTGGACTTATATTGATAACGACCTCATTCATCGACATTAGCCCGATACCTTCACCCGGAATAATAGAGGACTAAGTTTTTTGGCTCGTAATTTCCACGATTTTTTAAGGTGTGTGCACCCGTATTTGTTTCCACGGACAATTTGCCCAAAGTGGGCGACTGCTCTTGTACTTAAGAACAGTGACTTATCACAAAAAACTCTGATAATACTGCTGATTTAACTGTAAATGTTAATGTTGATACTGGTAACAGTCATGTGCATTTAAAGGTCCATGGCCCGATCCTAATAGCCTTCGCTCCCAGAACCCCAGATTTTACCGGAAGTGGTCAAATTTGGTACCGAAGAAAGCTATATTTTCCTCATTTACCCTGGGAATCTTAGGGCTAATGCTGTTTGGTTTGGGAGTTACGAGCGAAAGTGTACTCCATTTTGGGTCGACCAATATTAGTTTACATCATGAAAAACCAACACAGTACCTATTGGCTCACAAATCACGTTTTCTAGCTGTCACATCAAACGTTATGAAATATCGGCGGCGAAACTCACAGATGTGTTTTTTGGGTGAAGGCCATTCTATAAAGGATGAAACTTTATATACTTACATCGGGCCCTCCCCCTTTAATTGTGATGAATATCGTTGATACCAAGCGTCTTATAATATGTGTCTGATGATATTGGTGTTGCAATTACAGTTTTGTTCATGATAATCTCTATAATGTACATATATCTTCCATACATTATCCTGACACTTCTTTAAATTTTGATTTATGAAACCTTTCTTCTGATGCAAATGATAACCAGGAAAAAAAGAACAACGATAATTCTGTGCTGTATTTTAATTCTCGTATGACATGAAAAACAAGCTCCCTGAGATTCATGCTCGTGTTATTTCTGAAAATCATGATATCGTTGCTATTTCAGAGTCCTGGCTTGATGGTACATACAAAGATGTGAAATTTTCTCGGTGACTATTGTATTTCATAGAAATGATAGAAATACTCCATGTCGTGGTGGTTCCTTTTTGTCCGCTGTCAACTATCTATCCTGTTTCCGTAGCGATTTAGTATGCGATGGTCTTTTGAAATTATTTGGGCAGATTTTTGTACTCACAAATGTAAAGTTTTATTTGGTGTTTTTCTACAGGCCTCCAAAGTGTCGAAAAGATTATATGGAGTTATACTCATGACGCATCTGAGTAAGGTACAGCCTTGTCAAAACACATTCTTTAATCACTCTGTGGGTGATTTTACTATGCACATGGAAATGGCAATGGTGTCCCTGATTGTCAGTCTTGTGGTCATGCCATCTCTCCTTTGACACAATGCACTCAAGTGGCTTTACCAAGTTTCTGAAATGAGCCTACTTATCGGCACGAAGCTTCCAAACGACCATCGACCAAAAGTCACATTCGAGATATCGAAGCGCTTGAAGTTTTCGAGAATTAGGAACTTGCATATCTAAAAATTTGAACTTTTAGGAAATGATTTTCTGTGGACATTGTGGACATTTGAAACGTTCTTCATTGAGCATGTTTTCCATTCAATTATCCTTTGTTTTCCTTGTCAAATTTAATTAAACGTGATTGGTCTGTTTGCAAAAACTAAAAAACGTCCTCTGTTTCTATGTCAAAGGAGACGAATGCCCATTGAGCTGTTTGGGCGTACTCAAAAGGTGTCGATCGATCGCCTCAGGCGGCGTATTCAACATGTGAACATACTTTTTGCCTGCGAGGGCGCTAGACAATGACTGCTTTTGTACGTTTTCTAAGGTGTCATTGTCCTCTTACAGGAAATAATTGCCATGAAGATAGAAAATAGGAATTATGAGGTTCTACAATTTTCTTTTGTAATTAGAATTGATTAATCCAAATATTTAATACTCAATGTAAAATATAATACATCAAGCTATAAATATACATTCATTTGACTGGAACCTTTTTACGGGGTTTTGTTGGAAAGACTTCTGCAAGGAATTTTCTTGTAAATTAATAGCCTTGTTTTTTGTAAATTTTAGTACTTAATCGTATAATTGGAAAATTCATTATCCGTAATGTACGATAATGTTGATTCTCGAAAAAAAATTCGAATAAAAGCGCCAGTTGTAGTCGTTTTATATACGCCCTGGTAAATGGGACATAAAAAAAAAGTACAGATTAAGCTGTATTTCAAATCAGCACGCCCACATGTGTAAGTACAATAAGGACCAACGCGTATGTCTGGCGTTTGAAACCCTGGGTTTTTGTGAATTATTGGACATAATAACTTTTAATACAATATAAAAAAATGGAAAACCTTGATAATAAGATAAAGCTTTCTCTTGATAAACTAGTGATCTTTGATTCCTTTTACTCTACAAAAAGTATCAAATATACACCTTCAAGAATAACAGATAAATCACAACTTCTTCCACTTAACGTTTATATTAATTTACGAGGCTTTCTGACGAACATCACTTTAAATTCTAATGATACGACACATACAACACGTGTTTATAATGAATATGTTATTTTCAGTACAATTAAACTAAAAACATCGCGTAATTCAAATTGTATCTTTTACATTTTAGTTATTAAATTTTCCAGTATTCCAACTGTCGACTGAAAATAAATACAATAATTCTTGTAGGCTTACTACTTTCAAGTAACGAAAAACCATCGGAAGAGTATAACAATTAGTGGCAAATGACGTATCTAAAACCCGTAAAAATAACGACGTCGGAGTGTTATATCAGACAATTTGAATGACATTGAAATTCCCATGGATATTATTTAATTTTTGTCATCAACAGATCATTGCGTATATGTTTAACCTTTGGAGTCATAGCACTCTTATAGAGTAGTTGCTCTTATTACTTTCTGTTGTTGAAAACTTTCTGTGGTTAAAAAAGCTAACCATTTTTTGAGTTAAAGACGTCAGTTGCCGACAAGACTTCTGACGTTGATTTCAATTCAAATTGCCAAATTTCTGATTATCAAGCAGGGGTATTTATTGAAAATTCAAATGAGAAATTTTTCTCATGTAACATCTTTCGTTATTGGAATTGAACGGAAAATAAATTTTCCTGCACAAGCGTATCGCGGGTTGCATTCAATTTTATTGAATATTTCAATGTGTAATTGTTAAGTACCATTAATCATGTATGTTAATTGAGATGCTGAAAATGTGAATTATTTGTGTACTGGCCTCAAACCACATTACTTTATTGCGCTTATTTAAGTAAACACAGATAAATTATCACGTTTATTGAAATCATTATATCACTAGGTCGCTGGAACTCAAAATAATATCGTAAGTATGTGGGAAAATATAGGAAGAAAAGAGGAAAACGAAAAGATTTTGATGAATTCTTTGTTTTTTACATTGTCATTATGATCTTTACCCTCGTCTTCCTAAGGGGGATGGGGTTTTTAGCACCCCTTCAGGTTTCAAGAAACGCTAGCTAAAGCCCCTTTTTTGGTGCCAGATTATTTATGTATTGTCAATTGACATATTACGCTCCTTTTTATCCAAAGCAAACATCCACCGGGTATAGGAAGATAAAGGTATCCCACAGAAAAGGTTAGGAATATCACATTTTTCATGAGGGAAATGACTAGTTTTATATAATTAAGCATTTTAGTGACTATGAAAAAATAAGGGTTTGGGTCGCTAAAATGCGACATTCAATTCCACCCATTCAGTATTTTTCGCACTTTCCTCAACATATGACGTCATAGTTGCGTCATAATGGGGTTGTTGGTATTATTTTTGGTACAAATGAATTAAAACCATAAGGCGTATATCCTTTGGTCGCCAAATTTACAGGATCGGATGTTCAGTAACGCAAATCCACAGGGGGTGGTAACCACCCCACCCCCTTCGGGAGTTTTGTTTTTTAAAAAAATGGCTCGGGTAGACGAGGGTAATTTGGATGTAAATTAATCATGTAATAACTTTTAAACAGGTAGGCCTATCTACTATGAACTAACTAGGAATCAAACCGGACCCTCTATTATGAACGCCAAATACCTAATACCACGATACTATGCTATCCCCAAAAGGAAATATATAAGAACCTTGAATTTATGTATATAAATTAGTGTCCTTTCAAATTATATATTTGTAATTCAAAATGGACAAATATCATACCAAACCTGAAAGGGTTTCAACAAGAGATTTTTTAAACTATCTTATGAGTGAAAATAGTCTCTACATTAGTGCTTGTTTGTGACCTTTCTGGTGTTACAATTGGGTGTTGTTTGCAAAGTTGTATAACTTGGAATTACTAACTTTAGTGATTTAAATCTTTTACTTTATTACAACTTTCAACAATCAATTAATTGGGCAGCAAACAGGTGTCACTGAGTAAATGTTACTATTTTTGCACAATTTACCGTAACTTAATACATGTATGTTAGCTTATGTTTGTGTTATCACTTCTCAAATGAATAAGGGTATTGTGAAATTTTCTCATAAACGTATAGTTGCATCATTACCAAATAAAGATCCTTAACTATTATGTCTAAAAAACAATAAAAAATATAAAAAATAAAACTCAACTGGCGCGATTCAAAACTGATAAACGTAGGCTACTTTTTGCCGTGCTCATCGCCTGGATCGTCGCTAGACAGTCAAGACCTCTTTACAATCTACGTCTGGTAAAGAACACATTCAGCTAAAATGCATTTTTGTTTATACCACTACTACCATGCATCTTGTATTTTTCGAAATAACGTGCGCTTCAGAGTAAAAAGGATAAGAAAAAGACAATCCTTAACCGAATTTAAAAATAAGTAAAATATTTTTTGTCCATTTTCGAGGCCTATTCGACTAAATTTATCGGAGAGGCTCGTCTTTGAACTTTGAATTATATCAACATTGTTATACACCATTATGGATCTCAATTTAAGTTTATTTACAGAAAAATAACTGAATCTATCGGAGAATACTGGGAACAATTCTGCCAACAAAATCCATAAACACACTTTTATAGTTTTTCCATTCAATTCACTTTATATTTTACAGTTTAATGATATGTTTTCCAAAATTAACTGAAATTGTACAGTTAATATGCACCGTAAATTTGGTTGACATTTGTGGATAGGCCTACAAGTTAGGATGGGGTTCGTCGTGCTTTTATCCTCTACACATTCACAATCTCTGTAATAACTCGCCTAATAATATTTTTCAGTGTTTTTGGTTGAATCAATTTTTACAGTATACTGTAATTTTCACAGTATTCATTCGAGCAGAATTGCTGTCAGTAAAATACTTGGAAAAATTTAATATTTGTGGTTGCAAACTAGCCCCCCCCCCCCGTGGTGATCAAGCGAGGAGATGAATCTCGTAATATCCCATTGATCGATCAGATCACTTATAATACTAGCAGCCGTGCGGTGGTTTTCAGATACACAAACAGACGAATGCAGATTGGTCCGTTTGGAAAACTTTCATTTGGCTTTTGGGTATGATTCCCCCAAAAGTGAAATCTATTATATCTAAAAATTGGAATGTTATTTTCGCTCAATATTTGGTATATGAAACGAGTCTTGTGATATAGTATCATAATATTCAAAAAAACTCATTTCGGCAATGGTCGATTGGCCTGTTTGAAGACTCATGACGACGTTGTTAACTTACAATGGGGATACCATTTCCTGGATTTGGGTTTTGTGTCTGATACTTCTTTGTGCATCTTGTGAGTCATCCTTAAAATTGGTTTGTGATCATGATGCTGTTATCTAAACTTAAACATGTGTAAACAAACACCTAATTCCCTATTCACAAGGATGTTTATTGTTTAGGTAAAGCAGATTTTGATCTCATGCGTAGTACTCTTAGTACTCATTTAAGTCGGTGTGTTTAAAAGCAATGATATTGATTAGATGTGGAATAATCTGAAAGTATTCTCATCATGTATTACACATTTCTGTCCTAAGAAAAAGGTTGAACTGGTTCCTCATACCATGGGTTACCGTAGATATCCGCAATGGTGTACACGTAAAAAGCTTCTGTACAAAAGTGCCAAACCACGCAGTCCCTTTGAGGTCGTGAGGCAAGTTAAAAGGATTGTAGTAACAAACTGAAATATTGTTGTTTCGAAAAGGTTTTTTTCATCGTATTATTCTTATCATTTCTCATCAGGCCTTTCAAACATCCTAAGAAATCTGGGCCTATATATAAAGCTGCTCGTAAAGATTCTCCTCAGATGTCTTTCAAGTTGATAATCATGAGATCACGGATAGTAAGGATATTGCAAATGCCTTTACAAGCACTTTCTCTTAACCTTTGGTGAGCTTATAATAATCCCCTTGACCTTTCTTCTTCCTTGTCAGATCTCCTATCATACATGGTGGTTCTCCTTTTGTTTTGTCTCCTTTACTGTTGAAGAAGTGTTCAATGTTCTCAAAGACCTAGAGACGCAATAAATCTCCTGGTCCTATGGATTCTACCCTGTTTCTTAAAATCATGTAGTGTTGACTTTCCCCCTTCTTATGTGACTTATTCAATGCATGCTTATCTAAATGTGGCTAGTCCAAATCTTGGAAATTATCTAATGTTGTTCCTATTTATACAGGTTCTGGCCCGCCAAAAGACTGCTCCCTCAAGTTACCGTCCGGTGTCTTTGACATCTGTCTTGTGTGAAATCTTGGAGAAACTTGTTTTGTTACCGATGATGGCATATATTGAGGAGAATAATAATCTTTGATGACAATCAATTTGGCTTTAGACAAGCAGAAATTGTTAACAATTGTTGTCTAAATTCTTTCATATTATTGGTGAAGCCCTTGATGGGCGTGACTGTCCCCTGGTTGACACTGTTTTTTTCTTGATTTAGCTCTTGCTTTTGATAAAGTGGACCACAATATCTTATTAAGAAACTTGATGCTTGTGGTCTCAGAGGATCTCTTCTTACTGGATTCAGAATTTCTCATGGAGAGGCAGCAGAGGGTGATTTACAAAGGTGAATTCTCTCATTGGACAAGTGTCACTTCTGGAGTTCCACAAGGGTCAGTACTGGCTCTGTTCTCTCCTTTTATTTTTTTTTCTGATTCACATTGGCCTTTCCTTCTCCTATATTTCAAATTTGCTGACGATCATATCGTTGGTAGACCTATTCGGAATCTCAATGATCGGTCGATCACAAAATGATCTTGATAACTGTATCTTGGACAGTCAGAACAAGCTTCCACTTAATGCTCTAAATGTGCTGTTGCATTTCTCTAGATCTAAGATGTGTGCCAAATTGGATTACTCTTTGGGTGGAGAAACGCGACAGTCCGTTGATGATTTTAAATACTGGCATTACGTTTTCTTCCATCCTTGCATTTTCTTCACATGTTGATTCCCACGTGGCATAAAAGCTCACGTCTTGTTTGGTTTTATCATCAGATTACTAGATATGCACTTCTTCTGCTTTATTGTGGGCCCTTATACAAGCTCTTGTCCTTCTCTCTGGTTTACTGTGCTGTTGTTTTGGCTCCATTTAATATTTCCTTTATTCAAAGGCTTGAGAAATTTCAAAGGAAACTAACTCGTTGGCTATCTACAGAAAAGGTCTTGGTCTGAATCCTGTCAACGTGTTACGTATCTTGATATGTTGTCTGATTTTGGCCTTCTGAAAGTTGATGACTTGTTTTTAATTTTTCAAAGGCTGCAATTTTTGTCTTCGACTTCTCAATGGCTGGGTCCAACCTCTTTCATGAATTTCTTTCGTAGAATTGTTGTGAAAGAATAGATTTTCTGCACGGGCGTGCTCACGGACTAATTCTTTTCTCAATCTGTATTTGTTGCCTTTCCTAGAACTATGGACAGTATTCCTGTTGATATCCGTAATGCTGATTCTTTATATCAATTCAAGCCAGTCATTACGTAGCAGTATTTTTTTTTTTTTTTTTTTTCTATTTCTTATAATGATGTTTAACCACTTGCTTATTCATCTGAAATTGTATTTTGCTATATTATTTGTGTATTGCATGTATAGTCCTTATTTTGCACAGGTAAAGAAATCCACATCAGTGTGTTTTGGGGCTGTGTAGCCCATTTTTGCTTTCCCGAGTTACTATTTTGCCTCTGCTTTAATTATAACTCCAATAAATATTCATTATGAATAATGAACCTTTTTTGCCTTTGATCCTACATTTGGGGGCCAAGGTTTGTATCCCCCCCACCCCTACAATTTTCTGACCCATGGCTGATGTGTTCCTTTTACCAACGAGTTTGACACCCTCTTCTGCCTTAAAAGAATGGCCACATGCAAGGAAACATTTAAATACACGTAACAGTCTCAACTCTACAAAAAAGGTGTCAAATGCCGATAAACATGTAAAATCCACGTACAGGTATCTACTACATAAGAGTGTTTTCAATGTAGGCAAGATGTCAAAAACATGTCACGGTCTCAACCACAGAAAAAGGTGTGAAATGCATACCACTATGTGAAAAACACATAACACGGTCTCAACTATAGGAAAAGGTGTGAAAATGAAGAAAAACATTTCCACACACGTTATCATCTTGATAAAGATTGTCAATAAGAAAAGATGAAAAAACACTTCATTAATGTTTTATTCATTTAATTTATTCAATACTTTGTTTAGTTAGAGTTATTTTTGGTTTCTCTTGTATTAGTTATGTTATTTTGTGTTTATTCTATTTTAATTTTATTCGCTTTTTTAATTTATTTTATTTCATTTATTAACATACAAATATAATAATATTTTATTCTTAATTTATTTTTATTTGTGTTAATGCAGAAATGACGTGAAAAACACGTCATTTTTTATTTAATTTATTTTTTTGTTAGTACAGAATGTCAAATTGAAGAACGATGTGAAAAACACTTCATTAATTGTTTTAATTAATTTTATTTATTCACTTTCATTTAGTTAGTTATTTTTGGTTTATCTAGTTTTAGTTAGTATTGTACACAAACACCAAATAGTGTTAAACTAACACAAATGGGTGTTAAAATACACCAAAGGTGTTGAATTTTGACACCCTCTTGGTGTGAGCCTCCTAGAACACCGGCGGGGTTCATTTTAACACCCTATTGTTTTGCAATGTGTACCAAAAATCACATTATTTTGTTGCGCTATTTAGTTAAGTGGGTACACAGAAATTAATCAAGTTTTAGTTTTATCAATATTAATTATTAATCACTAAGTTCTGAAACTTCAAATTTAACGTAGGTATGTTGGGAAATATAGCAAGAAAAGAGGAAAAAAGTAAAAAATTTTGAGTACTAGTTTTTACATTTCATTATTGATTCTTAATTGGCTGTAAATTAATCGTGTAGTAACTTTATACATGTAAACCTATCTAACTGGGAATCGACTGGGACCCTCTGATATGAACCCCAATACCTAACCATGTCACTATGCTACCACTACCTTGTATAAAGGAAATACATAAGAACATTGAAATTCATATGGCATTGCTTTCTTTTCAAATTAATATATGCAAATTAAAATGAACAAATCTCATACCAAAACGTGAAGGGTTTTCAACAAGAATTTTTTATCTATAAAAAAATTGAAGTGAAAATAAGTACTACATTAGTGTTGTTTGTGACCTTCTGTGTTACAAATTGGTCTTGTTGTTGTTCTAACTTGAATTACCAACATAGCTGATTTGATCTGTTTTACTTAATTACAGCTTCAACAATCACTTCATTTCCAGCAACAGGTGTAAAACCGAGTATTGTTACAATTTGTTGCACCCTTTACCGTACTTATACATGTAATGTTTGGTGTTAACATTTCTCAAATGAAATAAGGGGATTTGTGAAATTATTATTATTATGAAAACGTTAGTTTATCATTACAAAATAATCAAAGAAAAACTTTAACTATTATGTCTAAAAATAATAAAAAAAGAATAAATAAAACTCAAAACTGGTGCTAGTCAAACCTGACAAACGTAGGCTCCTTTTTGCCGTGCTCACGCCCGATCGGTCGCTTAGACAGTCAAGAAATCTTACAATCTATTTGTAGTAAAGAACCAGCTTAAAATTGCATATTTTTGTTTAGACCTTATTACGCACTACACCTGCTTTTGTATTTACGAAATAACGTGCTCTGTAAAAATTACAGTGACCTCACACTAAAAAGGATCAGGAAAAGACAATACTTTGTCGTTTTTAAAATAAGCAAATATTTTTTGTCCATTTTCCCAGGCCTTATTAAACGGACTAATCCTATAGAGAGGCTCCTATTTTGAACTTTGTCATTTTATCAAATCATTATTATGCACATTATGGGATTTTCAATTATAGGTTATTTACAGTGAAAATACTGTAAATCTTCTAGGAAAATACTGGCAGCAATTCTGCCAAACAAAATTCCATTAAACTACGCTTTTTAGTTTTCCATCCAAATTCACTTTATATGTTACCGTTTAATTATGTCCATGGCCGATCGCTAATAGCCTTGGTCGCCAGGGACCCCAGAAATTTTGACCCGAAGTGGGTCAAATTTGGTTCTCGAAGAAAGCTACCTTTTTTCTCAGTTACCCCTGTGAAATATTAGGCTAAAGGATCTTTGTTTGGATTTCGAGCGAAATATGCCCCCATTTTGGTCGAATCAATATTAGTTTTATCTGAGGTTTTTTCCTAGTACTCGGGGATCAAATAATGTTTTTAGCTCCCATTTCAAAAACGGGTTGAAATATCGGCATCGAAACTTTACAGATAAGGGTTTTGAGGTGAAGGCCCAACTATCAAGATAAAAAATGTATCGACTTATATGCACCGTAAAATTTGGTTGATATTTGGGGATCGGCCGACTAAGTGAGTGTGTTCGTCAGTGCTTTTTATTTTCAACCATTCACAATCTCGTATAAACTCGCCAAATATATATTATTTTTCAGTGTTTTGATTGAATCAATTTTTAGAGTCATACTGTAACTTTCACAGTAATTATTTGGCAGAATTGTTGTCCGTAAAATACTGCAAAAATGTATATTTTTAGTGTTGCAAAATCGTCTCAGATACAGCTACACCCCTGGATATTAATATAAAATTCGACCAGACTTCTATCGGCTACCAGTGTTGATCGAGAGAGGAGATGATCTCGCAAGATACTCATTGATCGATAGGTCACTTTATAAGCTGTCGTACGTGTTTTCAGGTACAGCAAACAGACGAATTCAGATTGGTCTGTTTGGAATACTTTCATTTGGCGTTTGGTTATGATTTCCAAAGTGAAATCTATTATATCTATGAATTGGAATGTTATTTTTGCTCAATATTTGGTATATTAAAAGAAGCTTGTGATATAGTTATAATATGCAAAAAACTCTATTTCGCCAAAATGGTCGGATTGTGCCCTGTTTGGAATATTTCGTGACGATATGGACCGACACACCACATGTCCATGACGGACCTATACTAATACACAGTAGCCTTGGGCAATAAAAAATGCACGACGGCAAACGAATGATAGTGCACGCAGTAGCTGCCTTCGTGTCGGTTTGGTGTTGCTTGTTGACCTTTTTTGAAATTTTCCTCCCCACCCCATGTCGGATTATAGGGCTTGTACCCTTCTACAATTTAAAAAAATTTTAAAACACCTAAGTTTGGTTACTGTAGCTCATCTAGAAAACAATGGCTCAATGTGTGGACCTTTGTTGATGTCCCTCCCCTCGTCAGACCCAAGTGAGGACGCTGGGGAATGATTTTTTTTACAAAAGCAATGGGTTAGTAGGACTGTGCCCTCCTATCATATACAAACGATGATACGACCATATGAAATAAATAGATAAATAAATAAATCAATAAAATAAATAAATAAAAAAATATACGAAATTAATACAGCCGTGGGTTCATTAAAAGAGATTTTGAGGCACCCAATGTTGTGTCATAATAGTAATTTTTATTTAGATTAGACACTCAATAGATTTCTTACCTTTGGTTTCGCTACAAAAATGTCTTAACGTGAGAAAAAAGACGATTTTGATTTGCGTATATTTTCAAGTGGGGGTAAAACAAGGCTGAATTTCGTATTTGCTTCCTATACGATAGTAAGGATTTCATAATTTTTATATCAAAAGAAACATTCTCAGCTTAATCTTTTCAGATGGGAATATTTTTGATGGAATCCTTACATCAAGCCAATATCATTACTCTTTCATTCACTTTTTTTCGGGACACCTATATGTGAATCTCTCTTTGCACCTTTAAATAGACCTAACGAGACATTTTTCTAGAAAGAAGCGCCACATTTTTTCGAACCCTGGCCTTTTGCGTGTTTTTGGAATACTTACCACTCTATTAATCACACCTTAAGTGAATAAGCAATACTCCCTTTTATGTGTTATAATCCCTCCATTTTTATTGATTAAAAAATATTATTTCCGCATTTTTATTTGAGAAAATATTTCTTACGGGAAAAGTACTTTGATTATGATAACGGAGAGCAGGGGATTACCAAGGTTTATATTGAACTCACACCTGTTATTTACAACAGATCAATTGCACAATAGGGGAAATGTGAATTCCCCAAGATTAATTATGACGAGTCAAATTGTTTATGCTTTGAGATCAAAAACAAATGTGCATAATAATGGGTTTCCCCATCATGTTATAAATGTAAAGTGACGCAATCCAGATGATGTCATTTAGTGTGAAATCCAATTGGGGTCAGCTTAGTGCAAGGTTATGTTTATGGCTGTGGTAATATCTATTTAAGACTTGGGAACTTCCTGAATCATATAATGGAGGATTTGAGAAGGTTAGATTTGCCAGCAGCCATAGTAGCAAGTGGCTAGCAGCTATAGCTAGTTTTGACCTGCAATAATAATTGCAGACCTGTACATATGCCAGGATTTATTATACACACACTGGCCCAGAGTATTGCACATGCCAGAAAAGCATTTATATTCAAAAATTGATTTAAAATTGTAACAAGGAGTTCTTGACTACACATTACGCAGTTTTGTTCAAAGTTGGTAATTTTCAAACAGATCTGTGTTCACAGAATCAAGTAGTGTGACAAACGTTTAATTGATTGTCATGATTCTCAAGATAGCGGGTTAAAGGAGCTGGCTATTGATAATTTGCCGATTGTACCCCAGAAGGAATACAGCACAGTACGTCAAAAATGGATGCCAAATAGTCGGTAATGAAGTTAAGGTTTGCCATGTCTACTCTTAATTTTAAGGGCGAAAAATTTGTGTGGCTGTATGACCGGAAATGAAATAATTCAATAAAGATGGGACTACGTTCATCACCGTTGGACTCCGGGAAATTTAATGAGCAAGCAAGAGGTCCAACGGTTATAATTTTAAAAACAACTCTTTTAATCACACAGTTGGGCCTTGTGCTGTTTTGTCATGTGATGTGGAACGCTTAACCTAGACACGATTATAATGTAAAGCACTTAAATTTCTCCATTTAGGGACAGATATCAACTCAACGTTTTTTGTTCACCCTCTTGACATTTTTTGGGAATAAAAAAAAAACAGGCCCCACCCATCGCATAAAACTCAACTTTTGGAATTTAAAATATACGTATTTGAGTGGTCAGAATCCCTGGTATAAATTTGAAATCACTTTGGTGATATCGCGAAAATATTCGCCTGGTTTCCAACATTTCAAGAACAAGAAGTAGACAAGTACACTTTGAGAAAATTTGCCAATAGCTTGAATGGCCCAAGGAATCTTGGACCTTGTTACAGTCAGTGTTCATTGGTCATTTGGTAAAGCCCGAGAAATTATTCGGCCATGTCATTAGTGATTATGACGAGGTTAAGCAGCAGCGCTCAAGCATATGAATTGGTACCAAAGGCATATAGACAAAAATATAGGTCTTGGTCAAAAAGGAGACCAGACCCATGTTAATTCCCCGTTTAAAGGAGCAAATGTTTTATCGCTGGCTTCTCTCCAAAGAAGAAGTCCGGCACAAAGTTTGGTCAACTTAGGGAGTTTGATGTTAGTTGAAGAGTTGCAAAACAGTGTTACATCCAGAGATCAAAAACACATCTGGATGAAAAACACATTGACAGTTTTCGTGTTGAGCAGCCGTAAGGCCGAGATATGCTTTGACACATAAACTGAGGTAATCCTAGTAGGACTAGCCAAGAATATACTAGTACACAACCCACATGCAATTGCACTGTAAGAGACAGGACATAAAAAGTCAAGGTGTTGGGAGTCAGCTAATCCGCCAAAAAGGGGGAGCCAAAAAATGGAGTCAAAACCAGTAGGTTGTGCAGTACTTTGAGGTCAAATGTTCATTCTTCTGTCAAAAACAAGAAATTCCACCAAAAAAGGCAATTGGACACAGAAAAAGTACGGGATGACTTTAAGCCTTTTTTGGAGGGATTTGTGTTCACACTTCAGGTGATGTTTAGATCCAAAACCTATTAGAATCATGCGGGGACCACGTGTTGTGCACAGTCTATGATATTGGAGGAGAGGCACTTACATAGTTTCCCAGGTGTGCCTTGTGACAGTGGGATAAATTTGATGAGGAAATAGGCATTTTCCCCGCATGTGCAGCAATTAGGTCCATGACCAGAAAAGCCTCACATGAAAACAGTGAGCAGGGATGAGTCGAAATACTCATACATATAGGAAGCGCGGTCGGAGGATGACTTGGCCCAAATTTAGAGGATTAACTTTTCTCTCAAAGTTAGAGGGATTTGAAGGTCATCTTCCATCTTCAGGGGAAACTAAATTCCCTAGTGTGAAAATCCAGCCTCTGAGCACAAACAAAGTGAAACAGTGGGTAACAAATGGAAAATCCCAGCCGATGAGCATGATAGGAGTTAGGGGACTGAAAGGAGACTTTTCTCTTAATGCCAGGACAAGCTGGTAAATGAGCTATACAATAGCGACCCACGCACTTAGGAAATTAGGTTGGAGGGCATTGACGCCAGCAACAGGAAGCCGAGCAAACTCCTCCTGTAGTTTTCTAACAAAACAAAATGGTGTTCCTCATGAGAAAATAGCAGCCACCCGATGTGCCCTTGTAGATGAAAGAATGGAAGGTTGTGCCATTCTTATTGTAGGCCAAAGGTATTAAACCATAGGGAAGTGATAGGCATACCCATGATCGTCCATGGCAGGACACGTAGGTGTGAGAAAAACACATGACAGAATTAGGAGTCATTTTTTTGGTGGCCTACACTCAGTAAAGATGTGTTCTGAGTATTGTACGACTTGTCACATATGTCAAAATGGGCAAGCCCAATCAGAACCTTCCATGCTCCTTGCAACCAACATTTATGACCATTTAGTAGTTCCTCAATAGATTGCGTAGGACCATTTCCAAAGAAGTCGAGGAAAAATCAGTTATTGACTGGACCATGCATGTGTGCTTCCACCAGATTTCCTGAGTCGATATCCTTGAGAAATATTAAGGGCACAGAATATAGTGAAAGCTCTTACACGTTTAGTTTTTCACCCTAGTAGGATTCAAAATCAAATCAGTCTGATCAAGGATCAAATTTCATGTAAGGTTTGTTCCAAAACAAGTCATGGACCAGTGGGCAATTTCCCAGTACAGTTCTTCACATACCAAAGAACCAATGGGCCCTAGAAAAGCTACCGCCACTTGAAAACAATGATCAAACCTAATTGTTTGAAATTTAGAGGGATTGGATGGGGAGTTATCTCTGTTATTCGCTACAGGGAGGGTGTACAAGAGTCATTAGGATTCAGATTCAGTCCATTTGAGTTTTTTTTGGTCACAAAGATAAGCAGGACCATGAAAATCCTGAAAGAAAAGTGGGTGTGTGAAAAACTGATGTGAATTTGTTATAGACTAGGTCTCATTCAGACACAGCTCCAAAGAGCCACAGAAAATTGCCAAACAAATTCTCAAAACAGAGCCAGGCAAAAATGAAAAATGGGGATATGAACAAAGATGGCAGAAACAGAGTATTCAACCAGGTGACAAAGTTTGGCACTTTTCCACATACAAGGGCATCTTTACAGCAAGGTAATTCTGGACTATGAGATGAGACAAAGTGGGATGGACCTGACTATGTGATCAACACAACAGGTAGACGAAAAGTCGACAATTATGACACATAAATATGCTCAAAAGAGTATAATGAAAGAGATGATAACGTAAAGCCTCTGCGTGTGTGATGTCATCCAGTGTTAGTGATGAGTGTGCAAATGATGACATCACAGAGTCAGTACTGAACGAGAAAGCACTGTAAACACAGAAAATGCTTATGGTGTCAAATTGCAAAATTCCGACATACTTGCCACTTTGCTGCGACAAGAAACTAGGTCATCTTCCAGAAGGTCAACAAGATGAATTAAAAGCATTAATTCACAAAGTGGAAAACATATGTCCTGATGTGCCAGGAGGACACACGTCCAAACTAGGGGGGGGGGGGTTGGTCCTAGGGACCCAAGCTAATTATCCTATTAAACAGGCTCAAAATTTTAGTAATTTTTTTTGGATAAGAAGCGCATCGATAAGTACACAATTACAAAAAAAGAGAGTTCGAAAAATTTTACACTGAGGAAATCGCCGACGAAAAACCAAATCTTGGGTATTATGGAACAACCCCCCTTAGGCATTAAGTGTTAAGGTATTTCTAACCGTTGAACGTTCTACGAGACGTATAAACATATTTATAAGATGATTATTTAGTAATTCTGTCGTGCACAACAATTAAAGTATGATTTTCTATGCGACGATACGATGAGGCAAGTCAAAAACAAGGTTTTGTGGTTTTTTTGTACTTGTTTGTCCAACAACTTTCGAAACGTTTCGGTAGGTGGTCATACGACCGTTCCAGTGCAATTGAGAGAAATCAGTTATTCTAAAACATACTTCCTCCTGTCATTTGGATTTAATGCAGTAGTTCCGCAATGTCGTATTTCGTATTGACAATGGACCGAGTTGTATAAAACTCAATCTAATGATTCGCGATACTTGACTTTGACAAAAAAGACTGCTTGAGACTTTGCTTGGGACCATTACGTGTTTTTGACATTTTCTCTGCATTGACACCTTCTTTCCGTAGTGTATTTGCCTCATTTTCTGCATTTGACAAAACCACAGGTTGACAGTCTTTTCATGTAGGTTGAGGTCGTTAGGGTTTTTTAATTTTCTTTGCATTTGACACTTTCTGTAGTTGAGACCGATTATGTGGTTTTGATTTTTTCTGCATTTCACCTTTTCTGTATGTTGAAGCGTTGCGTGTTACACTGTTAAAACTTCTGTTAAATTATCAAATTTACAGAAAATGTTTCTTAAATTCATAAAAAACAAAAAGTGTATTTAAGAAGGCCTCTTGAGTCTTGAGCTCTTTTAAGGCGATAATGTATTTTCATAATTAGAATTTATGGAGTTTTTAAATACGGCGCCATAATAAAATCTACAAATCTACGGAAAAATTTCTGGCAAGGAAATTTCAGAACTCTGTATTTTTTAATTACGGATATTCTATAAAATCTAATGTTTTTACGTCAATCTGGAGTCAATTTCCGTAAAAGCGGTGTAACAGTTCCGCAAATGACAAAAGCTTCTATTTTTTACACAAAGGCTGTAAACTTACTGAAGCGTCAGGAAATTTTCGCTGTCAGGAATTCCCGTAAATTTACAGTATATATACCATTTTCAGATAGATATCTTGCATAGACACCTTTTTAGTAATCAGCACACTGGCCAAAAGAATTGCAACATGCAGAAAAGAACAATTACTTTGAAAAATGGTTTAAAATGTAACCAGAGTTCTCGACTACACATAACGCAATTATTCTCAAGTTATGATTCTTAAACATGTGCTGTTCCATAATCAATAGCGAGAAAAACGTTTAAAATGATTGTCATGGCTTGCCTAATATGGCGGGTTAAGGAGCTTGTAATGATAACTTGCCGATTGTATCCGAACGGGAAAACGGGATATGGGAACGTCCAAACGGCTGCAAAATAGTCGCCAAATGAACTGTACTGGTTTGTTAGGGTCTACTGTAAATGTTTAGGGCGAAAATCGAAGTGGTGATGGACCGGAGAGATGAGATACGGAAATTAAAGATGGGGAGCACGTCGATCACTGTTGGACTCTGGAAATTTAATGGCAAGAAAAATGTCACGTGATAACTTGAAAACAACTTTTTAATCGCATTGTTGATATTGTTATGTTTGTCATGCAATGTGAAACGTGTAATTAGGCATGCTTTACGTAAACCACGTGATTTATCATTGGAATTGCATTTCGGATGTCTCAGAATTTCCCGAATGTTTCAAAGACCACTGTCTTCCATTGACCTTATCTCTTTTCCGGTCCAAACAACCATTCCGAGTTTCTCTGTAAACATTTTAAGTAAACCCTAACGAACCCATACAATCATTAAGCGGTTATTTTGAAGCCATTTCTTTTGTTTCTGTGCCTGTATTCCCTCTGGAGTGCAATCGGTAAGTTATCGTTCGCAGTTTCTTTAATCCGCCATATTTAGGAAACGTGACAATCAAAATCAAACGTTTTTCGCCGCCTTGGATTCTGGGGGATGGCATCTCTACGAAAAGCACAACTTTGACATTCAATACGTGATGTGTGGTCAAGAATCCATGGTATAATTTGAAATCAATTTGTGATTATGAATTTCGTTTTTCTGCATGTTGCAATACTTTTGGCCAGTGTGTGTAGCTTAGACGTGTTCTTCACATCTTTCTCTGCATTTGACATCTTTTTCTGTAATTGAGACTGTAATGTGTTTTTGACATGTTTCTTTGTATTTGAAACCATTTTCTGTAGTTGAGACCTTTGTGTGTTTTGACGCCTTTACAAGCATTTGAGACCTTGTTCATAATTATTTGACATCTTCATTGTATTTGAGACCTTATTTAATCGTTGAGATACTTTTAACCTTTGGCATGTTTCTCTGCAGTGCACCGTTTCTGTAATTGAGACCTTGTTCAAAATTATTTGACGGCTTTCTTTGTATTTGAGAAACTTTTGACAGTAATGACCACCCTGGGTGTCAACAAAAAGTCGGGCGAGGTGGCCGAGCGGTCTAAAGGTATAACATCGACCGAGCGGCCCTGGTCGGGTTTCTTTTGTCATACTCAAATATTCATATAAGGTCGGAAATTACATAATTGCATAAGAGTGATTATGGAATTTCTCCTCGCTCCCACCAATTGCGTAGAATGTGAAGTTATATGCAATGTGTGCCCTGCGCCTCATGGTTCGAATTCATGTAAAGCCGTTGGTCCCGTGTGTCAGTGAAGTCAATCCTGAGCAGTAAGCACGTAAAAAATTGCAGACCTCGTCGAAAAGAGTAGGGGATCATCCCGGGTCTGTTACCTGCGCTCATCACTCTAGGTACCAGAGCCCTCTAATGTGATGCGGGAACCCGCTTTACTGGAGGTTATATAGATCCAGATCCAGAAAAGTCCGCAAAAGAGGTTCAGTGTTTGGAATCAAAAAGAATTCCAGTTTATTGTCCTAAGAGTGGACATTTTAGAACAGACGGACATTAAGTGGTAATATTTGGATGGTATTGCAGAATATTAACGTCGTCGAGGGACTTATTATTTAACCTTGTCGTTTTTAACTGCTGGACAAAGGTATCTTTAGGACTGAGAAGATTCCCATGGAATATACCGTGGATTTATAATGCATGCTGTCATTTTGGAGTCTTCGCTCTGAGGACATATTATCGTTGAACTGCAACGCTTCTTTAAACTCTGGATATTAGAGGACTTGACACCTTAAGTATCTTATGTAAAATTATTGAGTATGATATGTTGGATTGTAATTGTGTTTTGGACATGTCAAACTCTTGAACCAATCTGATTAAAATCATTAAAACAGTGTTATTATATAAAATTTAAATCATTTGCGCACAATGCTCATCTCTTTGTGAATTGTGTTTAATGGGTATTTCTGACCTTTGACATCGACGAGAGGTCGTAACAGTATAAAGAACGATACTGGTTATATTTGTGAGTTACGCTTAGCTCCTCTGTAAAAGAATTACAAATGTCATCTTCCCATTTTCAATTTGTCGAAAATTCTCAATTGGTTAAGGCTTTCAAAATTAAAGTATGAGAGGATGCACTCAGAACCAATGCATCTAAAAATAAATTTAAAAAATAATAGCACATTTTTTGAAGAGCGCCCCCAATTTTTTAAAAAAAATAGATTTTTACACGGTTGCATTGGAAACTGGCTAGTAAACTATACCAGTGAATGGTTAAGCTCGAAAATGTCTATGTGTCACAAACGAAGTAATTTTGTAATTAGAATAATTAATATCAGAGATCTCCGATAATAATTCAACGGCTGCTGGAAACGGCCTTCCAATATGAAATAGCCGGGAAATAGCGCCATGTACGTGTCTACGCCCATCCATTAGTTGTTTTATTGGTTCAGGCTAATCAAGTTAGAGTTTATTTTCTCGAGGTGGCACTATTTCATCATGGACGGACATAAACTTAGCATTTCCAGCTCTGCCGCTTAATGTACCTATCTGGATCCAAATTCTAATTCGAAATCGCTTATTTTTTATGATAAATACGCAGGTTTGAGCATTCTCTTACAGGTGGAGTTTCCAAAGACATTACCACATAACTGTTGCAAAAATATCAATTTAATGCAAAATTGGGGCGCTCTTCAAAACACTGTGCGCAGTTATTGCTTTAATTATATTTTAACAATATTGATAATTTGTTACTTGCTAACAAGGTGTGGTGAGAATTCCCATCAAACACATTTCGTTTAACCAGTGTGAAATGAATTCAATTTTCATTGGCTGACATAACTGGATGAAACCAGAAAGTAAGCATTCGATACGCTTTTCAGTTGGGGCAGGTTTTTGAGGATTGACACCCCCCCCCCCCCCCCGGTTGTTGAGGTTCTGGATTGTGGTAGGGGGTCTGGTACTTGCTCAAGAGGTATTAGTGGAAATGAGGACTACCGCTATAGGGGTATCAAAATTCACAATCAACAATTTCTAGTCCCGCTAGGTGTATCAATATTCGGATGTTATTGTGACTGGTTCATTGATACAAGTCGAAAAATTTAACCTAAACATTCTTTGCAGTAGCACAAATGCCATTTTCTTGTATATTATTTTTTCAAAAGGTATATCTTTTATTTTAGTATTGAGAAACGTCCGCACGGGTATATTTTTCACTGCAAATTCTGACCGTTAGGAGTATTTCACTGACAAAAAGGGTATTATAAAAAGGGTATAATGCACCAAAACTGGTCCCTTTAGGGATATATATATATTACTTAAAATGGGCCCCGTATTATAGGTCACTTTCAGAACCCTGAAACGAGCATGGGTTCCCAAACGTTGTTTTTTTGCAGAGCACCCAGGGCGCAGCTCTCCTGTGGGTTAATTCATTAATCCTGATGCTTATGCCGCGCTGCTCCTGGTCCTACCATACTTAGTAAGCCACAAACTAAAACAACTGGCTGTGGAAAATTTAATCCTGGCCAAGTTCTCCTTAACACCACAATATTCGCACTAGATTAACCCAAATGTTCAATAGAATTACAACATCATCATGCATAAACATATACTAACTGAATCATCTGCATTGCCCACCTCTATATAAACGAACATCATGTGAAACACCTAATTTTGCAACTGTTTGATCATTCAATCATAAAG
The DNA here is from genome assembly GCA_023653785.1 of Ophioderma brevispina. Classification (NCBI taxonomy): domain Eukaryota; kingdom Metazoa; phylum Echinodermata; class Ophiuroidea; order Amphilepidida; family Ophiodermatidae; genus Ophioderma; species Ophioderma brevispina. Next base: position 21,589 of record JAMKCH010019508.1, read on the forward strand.
AAGTGGACTCATTTCTAAAATCTAGCACTTTTTGGATTCGTTCATCTCTTTTTTTTTGGCACAATCTTTATGAAGTAAAACACTGTTGCTATAAAGTTGGATAATTTTTACCATTTTTATGGAATGATTATTAAAGGGTGAGTTATTTATGATATTAGGGTGTATCGTCATACTACTTGATTAATCAGTCTATTCCGAACATATCGCCATCAACTTAGTCCACAATTAAACCTTAACGAACTTTACGATTGAGTCTTAGTCGGAAAGGAAAAGGGTTATTGTTACAATTTTCACAGCAGGTAATTTTTAGATTAACCCATTTTTGCGTGATTTTCATGTATTGAAATGTCCAATAGTACTGTTTTAAATGTTAATCAGCACTAATATATAATCAGTGCACAAGAGTCGCGGATATCATTTGTCATAAGGTTGTTTATGAGTGCAAATGGGCAGAGCGTTCACTCATCGGTCAGAGCCTGAGCTTACTCTTGGAGTTTGAAGAAGTTGGTTTTTCCTGTCATTGATGGATCGGCCTAGGCATCCCAGGCATACTCGATTGGGTTCATATCAGGGAGCAAGCAGACATAGTATTTGCTCAACCCACTATGCCTCAAGAAGAAATGGTCTCCAGTTGCAGCGGCCCTGTGCGGCGGGCGTTGTAATCTTACAGCCGAAAATGGTTGCATAAACCCTTTCTTTGATGTGGCCGGGGGCACGTACGGC
>JAMKCH010019509.1:0-23018 GCA_023653785.1 Ophioderma brevispina
CAACCAATGTATCCGCCACTTCTGAGATCATTTCCACAGGGATATCCTCAAGTTCTTCCTGAACGCTTAAACTATTCTGTGGTTCCTAACCACAGATAGGCTTTTCTTCTGTTTCAATGACTTCTCTAGTATGTTCCCCCTGGATTTCTAACTGAATAGGAGTCACACGCTTTATCAAAACATCCGCTGGCAATTCCTCGGGTTTAACATCTTTAAAGAATCGGATTTTTTATTGCAAATAATATGAATAATTGTTTAAATCTATTTATGAAGGAGTGCCATTAGTCCAAAATTTCCGGCTAAATGAAGGTTTTTGTACAGATCATTGAAGTATTTGCATTTTAGAGTACAAAAGATATTTTACTTTAAAACGTGGTGTTCCGTTATGTAAATATTATTATTAGCGTTATTTAAGTTAAGCTCATACACAATTAAGGCATGAAAATAATTCATAAACGGGTGTAGTCACTTCAAATTTTTCTCGGCAACTGTGGTATAGAATATATCAAATGTTAGTAAAATATCAATATATTTATTTATATCAGCTTCCGGTTGGCAAAGAAAATCTTTGTATTGTAACAGTTTTGGTAAAAAGCCCCCGTCTCAATATACAATATTTCTTTTTAATATTGTATCGCATCCGGCATTTTTAGGCGTTATTGAACACTGTGTATCGTTCGCCAGTTGGACTACTACACTGTCCCGCAAGGTTTTTTGGTTTGAGTCGCCTGATATTTAAATAAGAATAAATAATATTGAATGACTTTATTTTCGTATGATACAAGAATATATTGCCACTCGCTAGAAAAATATTGTACTCGTGTCTTCGACTCGTACAATATTTTTCTAGCTCGTGCAAATATTCTTGTATCATACTCAAAGCCATGCAATATTATATAAATTTTATAACAAATGTGCAGTAAATGTTTGGATCTCTTGCATTGGAACATTGGAATGAACCAACAAATTTATATGCGGCTAGTAGTCAAAGGAAAAAGGAGAAGGAAAAAAAGTACAAAGACTATGATGCCTGGAATTCACGTCAAAGTTTACACATTTTGCATTTCCATACTTTGCGTTCAAACAAGTCTGATACTAAATATATGGAAATATACGAGAAACTCGGGTACGCTTGGCTTCATTCATCATAATAAACCAAAAACCTCATCCTAAATACATGACCTAGCACATACGTAACAATAGGAATGGAAGCAGAGAAAATTGTGGCATTAAGAATATTCCATCGCCAACCAATAACATCTCAGCTCAAATAAACAAGTTCTTTTCATACAGGCTACTTTAAAAGAGAGTTTTGCTTATTTTTGCCGTGATTTAGTAAAAAGAAAATCTAAAAGGAAGTCTCTGTCCATGTTAAGCAAAATCATCATTGTCAAAGAGCATGCTTAATTCAAAAGAATTTTTTTAAATTCGCAAATGCCAAACACAAGTTCTACTCTTTGAATAAAATGACCACAGTTTTACTTGACTTACACCATCTGGGTACGTGCATCGTGTGCTATTCACGCCAAAAATCAAAGCGGAATAAACAGTTCTATTGATTTGGAACTTGATGGTTCCCGGTGGGGGAAGGTGGTTTTTATACTCATACTCAAGAGCCATACATCAAACGATAATTCAGTTCATCTTCCCATTCATCAAGCAAATGTAATATTACTAGTTGTTTAATCGGCAAACTGTCTTTGAAATTTATGTTTGTTCAAAAACCTGCAAAACAAGCAATGAGCTTTCTTTCTAAATGTGTATTTTCCAAGACCGATCTTCCACTACGCCATGTGATCAGCCGTTCCATTAGCATGGAGAGGAGCTACTTCCAAGGAAATATTTATAGAAACATATTGAATTGAAAAAAGGCCACCCAAAAAAATAATTATGTAACCTATCTATTACCTTGAAGTAACATGACATCCTGTAACATCATACTGCCCCTGATTACATTTACCTTACGGTTCCTCTGATAATGTATATTACGAGACCCATGTTTTTAACAAAAATCTTTACCAAAAGCCTATATACCAACTAAAAAAGAAATCTTATTAATGCAGGAAGTTGAAAGATAACGTAATAAAATAATGTGCCTCTGCACTGAATGGCAACTAGCCACAACTCCATTGCTTTTAAAAGATTATGCTTTGTGATTCCATCCCCTGCCGTTTTCACGATCAACGATTTTCAATGCTTTTCCTTTTCAACTCAATACGCATTAGTCCTATGTGGGAAGAAGGGGTGTTCGTGCACCCCCCTGAACTAAACTTCTAATCAATGTTACTATATCAGAAAAAATGCGTAAAAACGATTAGCTATGTTAAAAAAAATAAAAAAGGTCCCACGTATCATTTTTATGCAAATTTATGCCAATTAAAATCGGCCATTACAGGAAAAAATACAATTTTCAATTATCTCAGCCAATACTGTTGATAATGAACAAATGAGGTGACCGGGCTTATGTTTTGAGGGTCAAGATCAAGATGGAACCAGTTTGAAAAGTACCAGATGTCCCCATTATTACATAATATGCAAAGTAGGTGTCGCCATGCTAAAAAACAATTTTCGAGATATCCAACCATACTGTGACAAATAACAAATAAGATGACTGGACCTATGTTTGAGGGGCAAAGATCAAGATGAACATTTTAAAAAATTATCAGATCGTTCCATGACGACATTAATTGCAAATTAGGGTCGCCATTAGCTAAAAACTCCATCTTGGGGAGATTCTTGGGCAATATTCCACATATCTGCACAAATAAGATGACGAGAGACCATGTTTTGATTGTCGAGGATAATTTAAAAAGGTACTCATAATTATGTTCATGTATCACTAACATGTTCACCTGCCAATACTAAGAATAGCGAATTAGGGGCTTCAATGTCGATAGTCTCTTTGTTGGCCAAGTAAATTCAGACTTGCAAATCATACATAATCTCCAGCGTGATGAGACCCCGTTTGCTGGAGTTAAAACCAATCCAGATCAGATAATACTTGTAATATTTCTTTTAATCGAGGTATGCAATGATTAATAATGACGCAGGACTAAGAAGCTACTGTTGTTGTTATCATGCCGAAAAGAAACCGTGAAGCACAGAACTCTACAGTCTCCAATGGACCTTCTCTGCCAACATGCAAGTGTGATATCCATATTGTATCATGGTAGCTTGTTACACCCCAGCTAAATTGTAAGGAACTGAGGAGAGAAAAATTTAACTTGGGAAAAAGAGCGTTTCTAAAAAATATCCCAACCAAGAGTATTCAACATTTAGGACTGACAATCTGTTACTCACTAAATTACTTTAAAAGCATTAAGCATTCTCTCTTTCATTCAATGTGCAATAATTAAAAGACTAATTGTAACACTTAGACAGTGAATGTTAAAAAAAATTGTAATCAAGCCAAAAGAAAACGACCGGAAAACGTGAAGGAAAACGGATTTGGCCTTCGACGCATCCGTCATGTGCTATCCTATTGTAGCATAAAAAATAAAGAGGCAAAATAGACGACTATGTTCGTTTATGCCAGCCCACCAACCAGAAAGCAGTTTGTAACAGTATTGTAGGACATTGGATCTCATATCTTCAAACAGAGTGAGATCGTGCTGTTATCTTTGTTACCTTGCTTTTGGTGGTGTGTGCTTTGTAAGGATGTGTGTGTGTGTCGTGGTGCGGGTGTGTGTGTGTGGGTGGGATGGGTGTGTGAGTGTATGTGAAAACGAAAAACTATCGCTTGAGAACCTGCTGAAACCGCCTACAGAGGACCCATGAAAGGACTATCTCCTACAAGAGTAGATATCACCACAAAATAAGTATGCAGTTGCATTTTGGGAATAAACTGTTCTGAGCTATGCACAAGCGACACTCCGGAAAATGAACATGTGTCAATGTGTGATCTAGCTCCTTCGTCTGCGATGATTTTTCAGGGCTTTCAATGGTCCATAGCCCTTCGAGTTATGATTTTATGGGTGGGAGTCCCAGTTGCAGAGATGAAGGCTCCTAATCCAGGAACAGGCATCTTGCTTGCTGCCAATAAACCTGTTAAAAAGCCATTACAAAATATCTTGCATATGGTAGTATATATAGATCGTATCATTCTCAAAAATGGTTTGGAATGATGAGCCAACAGGAAACTTTGGGCCAATGGGCTTGGGAGTGAAATGGTGCGGAAATCTTTCGGGTGTGTGATTCACGGAAGCTGCCTGCAACTTATATACCCCCGGCCCAGAATTATGTGTTATGGTGCGCTCGTTTGCACTTCATGTATCGTGATCCCTGCAGCACTGTTGACAATGTTGCTGCCATGACATTAGTAGAGATTTATTCCAAGTTATCCATTTCCAAGTGGAATAAAATGTTGTCTTCTGACATTTAATTTGAGGGTCTATGTTGGCGCCTATGTTGATTCTTTGACCAAGGCTGGCCAGGGCTTGTTTTTAACTCAAAACAAAATCATAAACTGGTCGCGTGACCAAACCGGTTTGCCAGGAATCATGGTGAGATTGCGTGCTTGAATATATTCTCTTAGACTGATTTCCATTGTCCCTCGGGCACTGCACGGTACAGGTCTTGCCCATAGATGTTAAACTTTGCGTTATCTCTAGTCATTTTACAAGTATACCATGCAGAGGAACCGGATATGGTCAGCAGGTATGAATTCTCGACGCCAGCTCCATGGTCGTCGACGTGTTCGAGGCCAAGGAAGGTTATATTGGACTCATGGAAAGCCCTGGTGAAATATTAAGAAGGAGGGCGTGAGCGACAGCTTGACACTCGGATAAAGTGAACCAGAACAAATTTTCTGGGCCGGACTCCCTCCCTTTGCTTCCTTTGGCTTTTCCAAGTGGAGTAGACTTGAGGGTGCTTTGTGGGGTAACACCTTTAATCTCTACTTTGTCACGGAAAATAAATTCTAATGGGAAGATAGGTCCCACCGGAAGACAATCTTCACGAGGGGGGGGTGGGGGCGATGCCTCGTGAAATTCGATTACTTCCGGTTGTGTATCATCTCCAGCAGACGATGATATCCAACTCGTTCAAGATCAGAGTTTTGTGCTGATCACGTTTAGGTATCTGATCAGACTGAAGCATGCGGATATGGGGATTTATATTGTCGGAGATGTCACTCCATGTGAAGCTGCTACAATCTTTATCCTGCATTCCTTTAAATTTATGAGGTGTTAAAACTACTACCCGATGCTTAATGTTTTATTTTAAAAGTATTAATGAGTACAGATTTGTAAGTTTAAATGTGATAATTGCCTTGTGTGGGATGATTTTAGAACCGTCTTTGGCCAAGTAAATTTTTCTCCTGCCAGTTTCCTTTAAACTATACTGAGGGGTTTAAAACTACCATGATACAACATGAATATCACACTTGCATGTTGGCAGAGAATCATTGGAGACTGTAGAGGTATGTTCTTCACGTTTGCTTTTCGGCATGATAACAAACACAGTATCTTAGTTTCGCATTAGTCTTGTATCATTCCATACCTGAAATTTTGATGAAATGTTACACGTATTAGTATAGGAAGTCTAATTTACGTGGCCAGCAACGTTTTCTTATAATACCCACCAAAACGAGACTATCGACATTGAAGGCCCCTAAGTGCCATTAGTCTTAGTATTTGCAGGGGTGAACATGTTAATGACAAATAAACGAATTCTATGAGTGCCTGTTAAAAAGTATCCTTGACCCTACAAACATAGGTCTCGCCATCTTATGTAGGCAGGTTATGTGGAAATGGTCCAACGATAGGCTCAAATATGGATTTGGCTAATGGCGACCCTAATTGAAATATCGTGTGGACATCTGGAATTTTTAAATGGTTCCAGCTTGATCTTGACCCTCAAAACATTAGTCCAGTCACACATTATCGTTCATTTATAACAGTATTATTGGTTGAGATATATCAAAATTATTTTTAGCTAATGGCAACACTAATTTGCAAGTTGACGTCATCATGGGAGGGACCATCTGGTAATTTTTCAAAAATGGTTCCCTCTTGATCTTTGACCTTGAAAACATTGTCCAGGTCACCTTATTTGGCTGGAGATATATCGAAAATTGTATTTGTCTGTTAATGGGCGATACTAATTTACATATAATTGAATAAAAATGATACGTGGGACCTTTCTGATTTTTTTAACATAGCTAACGTTTTCTACGATTTTTATGAATAGTGACATTGATTAGAAGTTTGTTTCAGGGGGGGGTGCACGAACCCCCTTCTACCCACTAGAGTAAATGGTTCGATTCCTCTTTTTAAATTGGAAACATTTCAAAATAAGCTGGCTTCATTACTTCAAAAAAGTATTCACGAATTGACGGTGACATACAAGATAGATCTAGTGCAGATTATAATGACCGAAATGTTGCACAAAATGATATCTTTTGGGACAACTGGACAAATATATACCCTAAACATTACATCTTACCTTTGATCATCAGCCCTGCCCACCCCCAGCACCAAAGATCGCTCTTCAGAAAAACGTACTTTAGGAGGAGTCTACCAAGGGACATCAAATGGCTGGAGAGCTCGCGTAGATTGTGGTCAATGAAGTGGCAAACCAATGCGGCTTTCTTATTCACGCATTTATTGATTGGTGTACATAGAATGATGCAAGTTACCCCCCCAGATGTTTACAGTTTAGAATTGGTGTGGTTTTATTAAAAGATAGTATCACATCGAACTCCGGTTTGGAATATCAAATTCTATTTATTTCTACATTTTACACATTCAGAAAACTGTTCTTTCTATGACATTAATTAGTTCAAAAGAAGTCCTAGAAATTTGAACGAACTTACAATAAAAAGTAGTAGTAAAGGTCTTTTTGAATCACCTGTACCAGGGTTTTAAATGCCATGGTTACAGTTTTGGTTTTGTGGGCTCATACAGTTTGGGGCTGTGCTGTGGAAATAGCAGATCTACTTCATTTTCTTACGATAACCTTTCTTCGGTTTTCCGGTTGTCCATAGTAGCATCCTGGAAACATTGAATTTGGTTTTCAATCACACAAAGTCTTCTGGAGCTTCCCATGGAGTAATGCTTACTTTGGCCTTTGGCGCAACAGTTGGTGGTGGGATTATTTCCTCATTTTTTTTTTTAATGACGTAGTAGGCAGGGTCCCGGCTTTCTAACCGAGTCCACGTTCTCTAAAATGGCTGCTGGTAACTCCCCAGGTTTGACTTCCGGGTTAATGATCAATTTTCTTTGAAAATTCAGACGGCAAGAGCTTTCTCTTAGGAGCTGCTCGAGAAATCGTTGGTTTCCTTTGCTTCAAACACATCCACCATTAGGTGATAGGTGATGTTATGGTGTCCCTGAAGCTGTGTTTGAGTGAAGGGGTACGATCTCCTACTCCTGTACCCAGCGTGAGGATATGTACCTGTCACCGTCTAAATGTTCATCTTAATTTGTGTATTTCTCGATTTTTTTTTGCTGAGCAGTTTTGGACATTTTAAAAAAAAAATTGTTTAACCAAAAAGTTTATCATTTCTCAGTTCTTCATGTACTTCTTTGGTTCAAATCCTGATTTCTAGTGAAATATGAGTTACACATTTTTGCCAAATCCTGCTGGGAACCCTAAACATTTGACATCTTACTGCAGTATTGGGGTGGTGTTGTTGTAGAAAAGCTTAATTTTGTTCAAACATTTTGAAGCACAATCACATAATAAAACAAGAGTATAATTATTGTCAAGGGATCGTTAAGATTACGGCAATCATACATTCCTTTATACATATCCAAATGATCTTGTTGTCCAAACCAACCTTAATCTCAGCAGTAGGAAATCTAAAATCATTTTCGTTTAAGAAAAAAATCATACCATGTGGTTCGAAAGGTAAATAATATTATTACTTGAGATCAAAAAAGAGTCTTTTTTGCTAACGAAAACACGCTTTGTAACCAATAATCTCCATTATCAATCGCAATGCAAGTATTAAAATAAGAACCTAGCAGCGCTTGTTAATCCTTTTTCCCTGCTAACTAATCTGTTTTTAAGGCAACAAAAAAAAATCGTCGTGCAAACGTCGCCAATCCTGAAGATAGTTTTTGCTATCATGCTTCAAAGAATTCCTGTACCTTCAATTTCCACTCCTGGCATTTTGAATGTCAATAGTTATAGTTGGTTTTGCAGTCTCATACAGTGCAGGCTGTGCTTCAGAGTACATATGTTGAAGTACTTCAATTTCTCTTTACAGTTTCTCGGGTTCCACTGTTCGGGTGGTAACAATCTTGGGTATCACGAGGCTTTTCAATTCACAAGTTCAAAGTCTTCAGGAGCTTCCCACGGACTTGTTGGTTCTTTGCTTTCTGCGCAATAAACCAAAGTTGGATGTAATTGTATCGTTGGGGCTGGTTTCTCGGTTACCATGACCTCTGAAGGCACAGGCATTTGATTCATCAAGACAAATTCTTTGATAATTTTTCTGTTGGAATGTTTCTTCAATTTGTACTTCCGTCGCTGAATACAACTCTTCGATTTCTCTGAAACTTCATATGTGACGGTTTCACAAGGCATTTCTCACCAAAAGGTCTAATTTTTTAGACGAAACAAGCATTAAACGTTGATATTGGCATTCCCGAGTCTCCTTTAAGGCTTATTTCACCACTACCATTTATGATGCAGAATTATTCTTTTTATCCGCTGTGTTTGGTATATCATTTTGTAATATTGGGTGCAACAGCGTGCTTTGTGCACAGTCAATCACCATCTCTGCATTCTTTTAGGGTAACTTGTCCGTATTTCGTATTTTCCACGTATTTTTGTGTTTTTCCCCGTATTTCACTTGATGGGTAAAGTGTACTGACATGAACACGTCACACGCCTTACTATTATTTTAATAAAGTTCATCCCCATTTCCTGTAACGATTTCATACAATAACAATAGTCCAATAGTATGAGGCCAAATGCATTGGATAGGGGGGTTCAATTGCCTACCATATCGCAAAACATTTAATATTTAGATAAAACAATATAAAAAAACCTAAATTGAACATTCCTACATGAATTCTTATTTATCCAGAAAACTTCCTTATATTATTTTTTTCTTTTAATATAACTGGCTCTTTTAAAGAGACACGGGCACATTCTAGCAAAATACAAAATTCCCTCAAAGTGCTGAAATGCATCAGATTAGGACGCAGTCTGGAGGGATTACACAACTGTAATGCGTATTTTCTTCGTTTGAGTTGTCAACTTAAGCCAATGGAATAAAACCACGCCGGAGTAGTTTATTAAATTTATCGCTTGAAATCCCAAAAAACTGTTCAAGTGAGGGGTAACACATGTAACGCAATACAAACATGCAAAATATCAGTTTTGTCAAAAGTTGAGGGCGCCCCTTATATGAAAGATTACAGTGTCCCTTTTAGCTTTCCTAACAGTACCTAAAAATAAGCTACATGTCTGTTGCAAATCTGAAATATTAAACATGAGATGTACTCAATACAAGTATGAAATAGTTATTTCTAAAGGGCACCAGGATTACACTCGTGACATTTTTTTTCCATAATTATTGATCTATGTTATACTAGTTAATTAAGAAAGGTATTGAAAAGCTAGCTGAGTTTAACAAAGGGTGTGCTATTTTAACATGACCAAGATATTTCTATTTGATAACTCGATTTGCTAGTCTAAGATGCAGGGGTTGCAATTTGCAAATCAGAGAGTGTTTAATTTGATAATTCCAAGCACACGTAATGGCAAGAATAAAGGTGACCATGCTACAATGGGAAATGTGGAGAATGATGCTCTGCTTAAAAGGGTGTTAATGTGGCTACAAATAAACTCAGAAACTTGCTTTGTTGTTTAGTCAGTTTAAAGGTGTGCCTACATTTTTTCTTACGGTATAAGGCAAACTACCGATGCTACGTCTAAATAAATTAAGGGCGCTTTTCGTGATTTTACCACACTCCTCTTTAGTTTATAGCCCTGTATACATTGTCCAAAATATTTCAAACATTTGAGTTGACTGAAAATATTTTGGATCTATCAGCAAATGTTTATACCACACTGTCTCATAGGTTACACTGTTTTGTTATCTCTCTCTCCGGTTACAGAAATATTGAAAAATGCAAAATTTCCAGTAGAAGAAATCAAATCTGTATCTAAGATTATACACAAGCCAGTGATACAGATGAATATCAAAATGTACAAATTCTGAGAGGTAAATTAGGAGGGATGAGGCTGTGGATCACGTAAGATGCCCCTTTCCAATAACAGGTGGTCCACAAAAACAATCCAAACAATTGAGCGAGTTTTTCATGTAAACCTCTGTGCTATTCATAAAAGTTCTTTTTTGTAATACCTTCCCGGTTTTTGTTAGCTCTCATATAAAAATACGGCATTAAAATTGATTAAAACTCATTTTCAAAAGTCAGCTGCAGAAGTGAAAGTACCCAATGTGAAGACCGAACCAGTTACACTCTTAATAAAACCCAAAGGTACTCCTTGTATTTTACGTTCGCTTTGGTATTTGCATAATCCTCCATTAATTACATTTGGAATAATGTCAGGGAACACCGTGACGTAAACCAGTCTTTGGTTGAAGGCGTGGAAGGGGGATGGCAAAGGGCGGTATCCGCCACTCAAAATTTGCCCCCTCCTGGCCCAATATAGATCAGGAAAAGTAAATAATTTATAGTATTGACAGGTTACCGTGTTCACTTTTGCAAAAATGTGGTTTTTAAGTGATGCCCCAAAAGTTAAATTGTTGCCATCGCTTGGGTCCCCCCCTCCCAAGAAAAATGTCTGGTTACAAATCGTTTGGGTAAGATGTAAAAGAAACCAGATAGTCCAAATACTATTTAATGAAATCATATGTATACCTTGAAGCAACAATTTGCCAGCATTCGTTTCAACTTGCCTTGATTCACGTAGTAAAATTTTCAAACATATAGGGCTGGATACAGATAAGCTTTATCATTTTTCCATTTAAAATGTATCCTGTTCATTTCATTAAATCTAAGTATTCGACATTATCATTCAACAATTTTCCTGCGTAGCATTTGAATACGTCGCCAAAGAACACCAGTAATTTATTTGGAAGCCCTCATCGCTGCCGTATTAAATGAGAAGTAATGAAGTCTCATGTGTACATTCATTGTGCAATTTTGTTTCGGGCAGAAAATGAATAACCTTCATTCAACAAAATAACTGTAGCCATTGAATGGCTTGATCGATTTTTAAAAAATTTAAAATTAATTGTGGTAAAGCTGATTAACCCCTTCTCAACACTGATTGGTTGGTAATTCCATTAATGTTTTTCTTCATAAAAAATCCACATTGGTGTACTTTTTCTGACTCTCACCCTGTACTTGAGGATTTTCAGAATGGTGAAATGGTTTTAAGTGGAGATGCGGCACACAATAACTACCTTCAGATTTAATTTTATGATCTTTCATAGTATTTTTAGATTTTGGAATTTCTCCCAAATCTACCCCAAATCCTTCACCCTGTGGAGTTGTGTCTGACTCAGTTGTTGCTGGGGTTTGTGTAACCGCTTGATACTCCTCCTTGATTATTTCATGCTCTTCGGGAATACCTTCTATTGGCCTAAATGCTGAGAAGAACATTGGCAGTTCTTCTTCATTCTCAGAAGCAGTTTTTGCTGTTGACAAACATTTTAAGTATATGTATCAATTTCATAAATTATACGGCATAATGACAGACAGTGCCGGTTCATCAATACAATGTGCGCTGATGCAAGAATTGAAATGGTGCTCATATACGGGGGAGGGGTGATTGACAAGGGATTAAACCAGTCATTCAATAAATTAGTTTGTGACATTCATAAAACAGCCAGAAGAAAGAATTTAGGATTGGCATGTAGAGTCCAAGCATATGACAAAGCAGATGCTGAAAAGAGAAGAATATAACAGCAACGGACAGCAATAGAAAGGTAATTAGACTGGGTAGAAAAATGTGTTCTGAAGAAATGTGCAGAGAATATAACAGAAGTGGGTAGACGGTAAGAGTAAGAGAAGCAGGTTGAGTTTAGAGGAAATGTTTCAAAAACCTTTCAATAGTTTCACATTCAAATGCTTGGTAAACAATTTCACTTTGGGTTATTTGCATTCAAAGGCAATATCAATATTACCAGCAATGTAGCATTGAAGTGAACTATTTTTCCATGCCACATACGGCTACAAAATAAAGAAAAAGTAACCAGTAGAAAAAGAGACATCAGCGACTCTAATGCCATACGTGCTGTGCTGTAAAAGCCTGTACCTTCTTTAAGCCGATCAGAATCTGGAACCATGCCCTTCGTGGTAATGGTTGGTTTAGGCCTTTCTTCAAACACAAGTTCTGCTGTGGTTCTTTCTGGCTTCTCCTTGGTATGAATGGTTATTTCTGATACTTCTCTTGGCCTAACTTCCATTGTGGTTTCTTCTCTACAAAATTCATCTGGTTTTTTCACTTCCAACTCCTCTGTAACAACTTCAAAGTCTTCCAATGTTTCTATCTCCGTCGGTCTAAATGCCGCAAAGAACATAGGTTGTGGCGATTCCCGACCTGTTCCAATGTGGTCAATAAGTAAGCAACATAACTCTACACCCAGGTGATCATTTTTTTCAAGGTGCACTCTTGTTTTCTTTTCATGCAAGTGATCTTCGTCTACACTTTCCTTCTGGTTATTTTGTGAACAAAGAAGTAATTTGATAAATCGTTTAAAACATGCATTTTCAAGCAATAGGAAAATAAGTGATTTCTATATTCAGATGTTAATAACTTTCAAAGTCGAGTGTTACAAAAATGTATATAAATTTAACAAATTCTTATTTAATTTAAAAACGACGTTGTAGCAAGTTCAAAATTCATTCCTTCTTCTTAATCAATTTATCTGAAAATCCATGCCATAAGCCATGCCAATCTAGCAGACATCTACCTTCAACTGTACTAGGGACTTCTATCATCATGGTCACTTGAGGTCTGGGTTGTTGATCAAATTCTGGTTCAACTATCGATTTTTCAGGCTGCTTTGGTACTTTTACTTCAGTAATGGAAACCTTTTGAGGTTCTACAGTTTCAGGTTTTTGTGTTTCGATATCTTCTACTGTGGAAAATTTCTGAAATTACTTCAAATTCGTCAGTAACTACTTCAAATTCTTCAAGTGTATCAACACTTGGTACCAACATTTCTGGCATACCTTCAGTCTGCCTAAAGGCGGCGAAGAACATTGGCTGGGGCGATCCATTCCTATCTGTATTAATAATAACATAAATCATATTTTACAAGTCAATTGAAGACCTACGACGCCAACATATTTTGAGTCCATAAACAAGTTAGTCAATTACATGCTATTCAATATATTAATTACAAATTTGAAATACTTCAGAAACTGTAATATCAAACAGCCAATGGCAGCAGTGTTCATTTTAAACCACAACTGCACAGCCCAATTAATCACTTCATCACATGACGCGCTGACAGCAGTTACCAATTTTAATTAATACTATTAAGTTATTCAACATATGAATAGGTATATGACGAGAGCATGTGTGGTCCAGCGGAAAGGCGCAGGACTCGTGATCATTAGACCGTTAAAATCGTGAGTTCGAGCCCCACTGTGGTCAACGTGTTTGTGTCCTTGGGCAAAGTCAAGCGAAATCTGGGGAGCTGTTATGGGGAATATTACAATCTGCTTGGTCAGCTGCCAGCCTAGGTGAAGCGAAACGATTTCCTGAAGGCAGCGTAATAATAATAGGCACAGCGCTTTGTCTACTTGTGTGAAAGCCGCTATATAAATCTCATTATTATTATTATTCTTTAAAATGTAGTACATTTAACAGTTTTTAGTGAAACATATTTTGCAACCAAATACTTTAACTATAAATTCTTAGTCTTTTACTTAGTTAAACACATCAAGAAAAAGTATCTGTCTCCGCGAAATTGTTTTAAACAAGTCATGCAATCCATTTTCAAATGTACAATTTGGAAGATTATCTACCTAGAGGTTGTTCATGCTCTGGCATTTCCATTGTCATTGTGACTGATGGTTTAGGCTCCTCTGGAATTTTGAACTGCAGTTTACTCTTTTCTGGTGTTGGTGCTTCTTTTACTTCAAACGTAATTTCGCGAACTGTCTCAGGTCTCTCTTCTGTTACGACTTCCTCTATGACTTCCTCAGAAACTTCTTCAAAGGTTTCAACGGTTTGAACAGTCGGTTTGAACATTTCAGGTTCTTCTGAAGGTCTAAATGCTGCAAAGAACATTGGTTGAGGTGATCCATCCTCCGACAGGCCTGTATCACCAATAAAATGTTTTATCGTCAGAATTCTTCTTGATTCATTTCCACCCATTCCATGCTAAAGGTGTAAAGCAACCATTCCAAAATCAGGAACCTCTTGATGCATCCATTCCATGCTAATGATGACAAGGCATATCATTTGTAAACGGAGCGAGCGGTATTTGCAAATCGGTGCTTCAAAGTATTATTTTCAGCTTAACGTCAGCACACATGCCTTTCAAAATACATTCTTGCAAACACGACAATGAATATTAAATAAAAAAATATATTGCAGTCCTCGGACCGCTAGTGTCGTCTGCCGTCGCGGTTTGTGAATGGGGCCAAAGGTCACATGAGGTCACCAACATGTCACCCCACCCCGCCACATTATTTCCACCAAACTACATCATCATAGGCCTTAAGGAATTCATACGGCATGCAATATATTAAGGGTTAACATTTTGACCACCGACACACACAAACATAGATACACACACAGAAATACGACCAGAGTAATCCCTATGTGCCTTCCGCAATTCTTGCAGACGACACAAAAAGTAACAATCATGGTGATTTGTATAAAGGCAACCCTCAAATCGTGTAACAATTGCAAATTTGTTTTCAGTAAAGATGTTTGAAAAACATTACAGAATAAGTGTAGGGTAGGGGGAAATCAAGGTGATGTTCATGATTGGTATGCAAACATATCACACAAAGTGCTGTAAAGAAAATACTATTCCTTTAAAATCAAAAGTGTAAATGCGATATAAAAGTGAATTACAAATATTGCCCATTCAGCAATTATTCAAATCCATTCAAAACTAGAAGCAAACCACGGGCCATGCTAAAAAATACCTTCTTCAGAGACCTCTGGAACTTTAACTTTCAATGTATCTTGTGGTTTACGCTCTTTCTCCTTGATTTTGAACATGAATTTCTGATGTTTGGGCGGTTAGGCCTCGTCCCACCTATTTTTGCCTAGTAAACCTTTCTGCCGCAGCTTCTAGTTCCTCAGGATACTCACACTCACAGTAAGCCTCTTCAAACCTGATGTTTGAGTCTTAGGGGTTCTATATTTAACATTATAAAGTAGAACATGGTTGATATTAACATATAGATGAACTCCTAGTGAAGTACTTCGACCACTATACCAAAGGCATTGTTCTTTCCTCTCTTTTTGCCTTAATAAGAAGCCATCAATGGTAACTAATATAATAGAATCCTGGACTACTACAAGCTCATGTTTCACACATGGTATTATGGACAAGACATATATTCAATGACATTAATTTTATATTTCCAGGGTTTTTTGTTACAGTAACATAAAACAAAACGTTTTAAATCTTGATTTTTTTTTTTAAATTTGATGTTGTTCTTTAGTTACTATTGAAGTCTCGATCAAGAATATAATTGCGGTTTATGGTTGATTGCAAAGAATAGTAGTAAGCTAGTGCAATTGAACAATTTTAGACGCTAAGTTGTTCGCAGGGTTGGGTAGAAGTAGTAAAGCAAATGTGCCATATGGTTGCAGAGGTACACAGATGCGGAAAGAGTTCATATTTTACCCCCGCTTCCAATTCTACGGACACAATTATTTCTATTTATGGCCGTAACACTAACATATACTCCTAACCCTAAGGCCAAATAGAAAAGAATTTGTTACATGTAGAACTTTGAAGGGGATACATATGGAACTCTTGCCAAGGATACGAGGGTACAATACCCTACATTGCTAGCATCTGATTATACCACCCGCTTTGTCTTCTCAAAATTTTCAATGACACTGTCAAACTCATCTGGACCATGCCAAGGAACATCTGGCAAAAAGCACCTTAGGAAGTGAACATTTTGATCTCGGAAACAACTGTTGACATTCAGTGTACCCACGGAAATCCAAATTCAGCTTTCAATACAATTCCTCGCAGGTTTACCTTTTACCAATGACAACTTCAAAAATCACACCTGCTGAGGACAATTTACCCATATGGTACCATACACTTTTTAAACTGGTATCCATGGGACATGGGTAGCATTGTTATTTTCAGGCGAATTTAAATTACAACTGATTCGGCTTTGAGTCAGATTTAAAAATGAATGGAGTGGGGATTAACAAATTCAGTTTGCCTAATTTAGAAAAAAACCAAGCAAACAGCAGATAGAGTATGTATGTTTTTATGTATGATGTTTAGTGTGCTTGATCAGCAAGTCAGTGGAGTATTTTTGTTTTGTTATAACAACCCGAACGGCTATAAAGGGTTGTGTATTTGACCATGGGTGGAAATTTTTTGCCATGCATTCCTAAACATACATTTAATTAGCAAATATTCAAGTAAATCTATGAACAATGGCGAGTTTACGCAAGAGTTTAAAAAGGCCCCTTGAGACTTGTCTCATGATAATTAAATAAATTCACAATTTGATAATTTGCAAGTAGAAGTGCGTAAATGCAAACAAAATAGCGTGTAATGTCGCCGTCTTTGATAAGTTTTTACACAGTACTTATCAAAATTTGCCCTATGCTTTTGGAGTCCTTGTTTCATTTTCTTTAAATATATACTTCTAATATATAGCTCCTATGTTTGTATTTAAAGAAGATGTGACTCAAAACATTTACATTCATTATGAGAATTATGCCTTGCCCCTTCAGCAAAATTATTTAGAGATGTTAATTTAATGATATTTTGATGAACATTATATCAGAAACACATACATGTGTAACTCTTTTTCAATAGTTATATCTAAATGACCAATTCATATATGTAGAAACAAATGATGAAAGCCATGTTACAAGTTTAACATTAAAAACAGATAATGTACCTTTTGGTTTCGCCTCTTCTGGCACTTCAAATGCCATAGTAATTTCAGGTTTAGGCGCTTCTTCAAACTTTAGCTCTAATGTTGTTACATCCCGTGTTGGTTTTTCTTCAACTTCAAACTTGACTTCGGTCACTGATGGAGTCGGGGCTTCTTCAACTGTAACTTCCTCTGATACAACCTCTTCAGTTGTGACAACTTCTTCAAATTTCTCAATGACAACCTCAAAATCATCTGGTCCTCTCCATGGAACAAGGGGCGTTTGTATTTCAAATGGTTTTGGAGCTTCTTTTAGCTCTAAAGTAGCAAGTTCTGTTGGCTTTGGCTTTTCTTCAGGTTCAAGTTGTGCAGTGACAACTTCTGATGGTTTTTCTTCAACAGGAGTAGGCCTCACTTCAACAGTGACTTCTGTTGTAAAATAAATTACAAATGGTTTACCTTCCAGCTCTTATATCATATACATAAGAGATCTTTAATCCTAATCGACAATAACAATTAGCTTCTTGAAATGTACATCTTGAATTCAACATGAATCTGAACTTTGTTTTGGGTGGAAACAATGTCGTTCTTTCCATGCTAACCTTTAGCATCATGATTATAATTACTATCTATATACCTTCAGGTGTTGGTTTTTGAGGTGTCTCTAGGACCATGGTTACAGTCGGTTTGGGTTCTTCCTTCATTTCAATCTCAAAGGTAGTTGTATCTCTTGAAGGTACTTCTTCTTTCACTTCAACCTGTTGCAGCATCTGAAGTTCCCTAGCGGTTACCTCCGTTGTTGGTATCTTTCTGGCTTCGAGTGATATTTCCATTGTTGGTCTGGGAATTTCTTCTAGTTCAAGATGTATTGCTGTTGGTTCTGGTACATAAATATACACTATTTTAGTGACTCTTTAAATTGCATCCCATGCCTATTTTAGTGAGTTGGAAGTATACACCTGCATACAGCCCGAAGGGTGGAAATGGAGAACAGACTTTGTCTATCAATCGATTTTAGTTTATTATGACCTATGCCAATCGTTTTGGAGGCTGTGCAAATTTATTTTGCAGTAGCATTTTTGAAAATGCCATATAGCCCCACCCATGTCCCAAAATCATTAAATATTATATATATATATTATATATATATATATATATATATATATCTATATATCAAAGAATATAATATATTAGGAATTTTGTGTGACATTGTTAATGGGGTTTTGTGATCAAGAACATCAAATTCTCGTGCTTGTAAACATGCATATAGTGCACAACATTATGGTCATTTTAATGAATTTGAAAGTGGTGGCAGCCATATTGGATTATTAGAAAATGCCACTGCACAAAATTTTGCACATCCTCCAGAAATGATTGACTTAGGTCCTAATAATCTTAAAATCTATCAACAAAAAAGTCTGTACTCCATTTTCATCATGTGCTCATGTTTCCTCCAGACTATAAAACAAATCAAAGATGTCCCGACTAGCCTCTCTAAACTAGTCCCGGGAAAATACAAATGGAAGAAGAGTGTGCTAAAGGGGGGGGGGGCAAACATGCTATGAAGTTAGGATTCATCTGCCCATACTGCATGCAGATTTCTATACTTTTCATAATAGGCTACCTTTTGGTTCCTCCACTTTGGTAACTTCTTTTGTAACTTGAAGTGTTGTTGTAGTGCGATGTGTACCAACTTCACAAACATATTTCCCTGCATCGTCTGGTTTAACATCATGAACTCTAAGAGACCGCTTTCTCTCTTTGGTTTCCGTTTCGTATTTGACTCCATCAGATTCTAGTTTGACATCATCCTTAAACCAGGTTGCTGGGGTAGTTTCATCAGGTACCTCGCAGATCAACTCAACTGTGCGAGATGGTACAACTTCAATAGGCTCGAACTCTTGAGCAGTTTCAAAGATTTCTAAAGAGGAACAAATAAGTGTGGTATTTTACCTGTGCATTCAAGTGGAAAGTCACATTTAGCCCATGAAATATATCCATATCATCAAAGCCAATTACAGAAAGTAGTTAATGTGGTTTCAGATGTATGACCAAATAGTAGTAAGAGATAATAACGTGCACAGTCGTGCAGAATTGCTTAATAGTGTTATTAATTTAGGGTGAAAATTTTAAATCAGGTGTTTGTGAGCAAGAAGTATATATCAAAACCTAATTGTAAATTAAAACTAACATACACTAATACACTTAAAATGATAATAAACCACACTTCACCCATGATGCATACATCTTCACATTTTTAGAAAACTTTTCTTTGCAGAGACGAATGAAGTGAAAGCAATCAGAACCCATTTCCTTAAATGCATGCACATCCAAACATATATGCGATCAATATTGTGAGAAAAAACACAATTTGGTGCTGCAAGTTAAGAATTCTTCTATCCATCTTCACATGCATATCCAAGCACACCATCAAATTTTGCTACCTTTGATCTCTTCTTCTTTGGGAACTTCCTTTTTGACTTCCAGTGACGTTGTTGTGCGATGTGTACCAACTTCACAAACATATTTCCCGGCGTCTTCTGGTTTCACGTCATGGAGAACAAGAGAGCGTTTTCTCTCTTTGGTTGCCATTTCATACTTGACTCCATCAGACTCTATTTTGACATCATCTTTGAACCAAGTTGCAGGGGTAGTTTCATCAGGAACCTCACAGACTAACTCGACTGTGTGTGATGGCAAAACTTCAATGGGTCGGAATTCTTGGGGAGTTTCAAAAACGATTTCTACAAATAAGAAAATAATGGACGAAATACAACAATATAATACTAAGAAATGTCCTCATTAAGTATATGCAGCATGATATACCACTGTTCAAAAAGTCTATATTGGAAAATAATTCATCAATGTAGTTTGCGAAATGCAGTATTTGCAGAATATGCCCTCAGTGATCCCATGTAATCTCGTGTTATGTCTCTAGTATCAAATTAAAAGATAGCATTGACAAATGGTATATCTTAAAGGGTATTCTTGACACAAATACACAAATAGTTCAGAGAGTGAGAGTGTATGATATGATATCATTTGTTATAAGCGACGAATGACTCTCTTTTGGCAATGCTCTTTTAAACTTGCCTGGTGTTTCCCTGCTCCGTAATTCTTAACTCTTAAATCTCAACTTTGCTGACGACATAGCACTATTGTCTGACACTGCTAAGCAATCTCATGAGCTATTGAAAAGAGTGGAAAGTGCTGCTATTCGGGCTGGTTTGCAAATAAACGATAAAAAGACCAAGTGTATGTTGTATAACCTCCCCATGGATAAGGATATGATAACAAGTGATGGAACCAACTTGGAAGTAGTAGATCACTTCAAATATCTTGGTTCCTGGGTCACAGCAGTGAGCATGATATCAGAGTAAGAAAGACATTCATATGGAAAGCATGCAACAAACTCAATAATATCTGGTAATCAAAATTCTGTGCAACTGCTGAAGTGTCATGTTATATTGTCGTGAAACATGGACCATTACAACAAAGATTGGCAAGGCCTTGGATGGGTGCTATACAAGATTGCTCAGGGCAACCCTTGATGAAAGTTGGAAGTCACATACATGAAATAAATCCCTCTATGGAGACCTTCCAAAAATCACTTCCAAAATTAGAAAAGACTAAAATTTGCTGGGCACTGTAAACAATTGTTGCCATTTGTTTGACATTATCTTTCAATCAAGTTGCTGGGGCAGCTTCATCAGAAACCTCACACACAATTTAGACTGTCCGAGATGGAAAAACATCAATTAGCTTTAACTCCTTTGGAACTTGCGAGGATTTCTAGACAGGGTCAGAAATATGAGTCAAGCTAGCGAAATCTCAAGTGAAAATTCACCTATTTAATCTTCATAATGTGCATCATACAAGCATTTCACTTACAAAAGTGTCAATCTTCTCAGGCTGTCAATGAAGTTATGCAAAACATTCATCCAGACAAAATCGTGCAGAGAACTAAATTGTCTCTTGCTGGAGTGGAAAGTGCTGCTATTCGGGCTGGTTTACAAATAAACGATAAAAAGACCAAATGTATGGTGTATAACCTCCCCATGGATAAGGATATGATAACAAGTGATGAAACCAGCTTGGAAGTAGTAGATCACTTCAAATATCTTAGTTCCTGGGTCCACAGCAGTGAGCATGATATCAGAGTAAGAAAGGCATTCACATGGAAAGTATGCAACAAACTCAATAATATCTGGTAATCATATTTATCAAGACAACTCGAGGTGAAGCTCCTCTCTGCAACTGCTGAAGTGTCATGTTATATTGTCGTGAAACATGGACCATTACAACAAAGATTGGCAAGGCCTTGGATGGGTGCTATACAAGATTGCTCAGGGCAGCCCTTGATGAAAGTTGGAAGTCACATACATGAAATAAATCACTCTATGGAGACCTTCCAAAAATCACTTCCAAAATTAGAGAAGACTAAAATTTGCTGGGCACTGTAAACAATTGTTGCCATTTGTTTGACATTATCTTTGAATCAAGTTGCTGGGGCAGCTTCATCAGAAACCTCACACACAATTTAGACTGTGCGAGATGGAAAAACATCAATTAGCTTGAACTCCTTTGGAACTTGCGAGGATTTCTAGACAGGGTCAGAAAAATAAGTCAAGCTAGTGAAATCTCAAGTGAAAATTCACCTATTTAATCTTCATAATGTGCATCATACAAGCATTTCACTTACAAAAGTGTCAATCTTCTCAGGCTGTCAATAAAGTTATGCAAAACATTCATCCAGACAAAATCGTGCAGAGATCTAAATTGTCTCTTGCTCCCATATATTTAACATTTTAAGTGTGAAATCGCGGTCCAAGAGAACCAAGGATTGGTTTGTTTATTTTCTTGAGTTCATTGTTAAAATGCAAAGATATTTTGACCAAAGTTTTTGTAAATGCACTGTTAAAATAAAACTGTAAAAGAACGTCGCTTTAACTGGCAGCTGGGGCCATAAAAATACTAAACCATTGCAGTGGACGTAAAATAACGGCGTGAAACAACAGCTTCAACGTCATGGTTGGTTTTGATTTGTTCAAACAATGCTTAGAATTTAAACGTTACCTCCTCACAAAATTTTAACGTTGAAGCTATGACATCGGTGAAACGTTAAATTTACGTTACCACATGGTTGTAAAACCATTGCAAAACCACCAGGCCCTAGTTTTACATCATCTTTGAACCACTTGGCAGGAGTAAGTGCCAATCTTCTCAGACTTTCTATAAATTTCTGCCAAACCAGTCAAAATTGTACAGACAAGTAACTGCTCTCTTCCTCTCTGTAACACTTATGTGTGCGGAGGGAGAATATGAACCAAAGACTGGTTCATTTGTTTTGTTTTTGTGTTTCTTGTTTAAAAGCAAAAATATTTAGAATATTATATGTGGCTTAAATTTCAAAACGGAACTCTTTCAGAGGGAGTCCATGTGGAACCCTTTTACACACAAACAGGGCACAGGACCTGCAGTCCTGCACACTTTCGTGTTAAGGATTTTACAGGCCATGCTACCTATCCTATTAAAGGAAGTAGCTTGCTTCGCATTCCAAAAAATAATATATATGTGGTTGCTATAAAAAATAAAATTTTCTTGCAAATTAAACACTTTAAAAAGCTCGTAATATAGCCGTTCCCTCACAAACACATGGAAAATATAGATTCAAAAGAAAGCTGGGATCAAGCATGCACATCCAATCATTTTATCTATAAAAGCTACCTTTGATCTCTTCTTCTTTGGGAATTTCCTTTTTAACCACTAGTGTTGTAGTTGTGCGATGTTCAATGTACACATTTAGGACTAAAGCAATACATTATTGCACCAGCATATTCTGCATTCTAGCTAATAACAACAAACCCTTGACAATTATCAATGTAAACCGATTCTGTTCGTAAATAGAAAACTAATCAAAACATTGCATGTTCTACAAGCATCCAAATTAATTCTTCACTTCGAATCCCTTCCTGGATTTAA
>JAMKCH010019510.1:0-71086 GCA_023653785.1 Ophioderma brevispina
TTTGAAAATCATATCTATGGGTAATATTGGTGTAGAATTCAAATCTGCATCAGAAAGTTTCATAGCGTGTTGTACTTTTTGAGAGTTAATGAGGCCTAAATTTGCGCTTTGGATTTGGGCCAAATCTGGGGGGGGGGGGGATAATAACTCCCCCCCCCCTCCCCCCCCCCCTAAAAGTAAAACCACTTTTAGTTGTCCATCATTTGGTCAATCAGAGGTACAAATTAGAACTTTAAACCAAATTATTACCAAATATCAATTATGAACACATTAGAAAAGTAATAAGTGAGGTACAGCCCTTTGAAAATGGTAATGTACTTTTTGACACATTTTGACCCCACTGAAAACCATTGTTGGACATTCGACACCGCCCCTTGCTTCAGATCTGTGAAGATAGATCATTTAAACAACTTTCCCTGAAAGAACTCGC
The DNA here is from genome assembly GCA_023653785.1 of Ophioderma brevispina. NCBI lineage: Eukaryota > Metazoa > Echinodermata > Ophiuroidea > Amphilepidida > Ophiodermatidae > Ophioderma > Ophioderma brevispina. The sequence goes on from JAMKCH010019510.1 coordinate 431, forward strand.
TTGTCTTATTTGTTCACAACAAAATACACACTAAAGTTACCACACAAGGTATACTGACCCAGAGGTCATGTACATGCACAGCATATATCACCACATATACAGTCTATGGGGTATTATAGCAAAAAAAGTATCTTGTGCAGAAGAAAAACAATGAATACCATCAAGAAACCAAGCTGATTCTTTCAAGAATGAGTTCTTTGATGATGTATCTTCCACCTATCTGAAGTAGAGGGGTAGTGTCGAATGTCAATATTGATTTTCAGGGGGGCCAATACATGTCAAATTGCAAAACTAGATTTTTCAATGAGGATTGTAACTCGCTATTACTAAACCTAATGTACTTATTATTGTACTGGAAGAAAATGTCCTGCAGTGTGACTCTGGTTAACACAGAAAACGGACATTAAAAATATTGTTACTTTAAGAGTTCTGACCCCCCCCCAACTTGTTCCCACATTAAAGATATTGCATTCTACACCCAAATAACTGTAAAAGTAAAGGAGCTATCACATTTTTTGATGCCGGATTTGAATTCTACACAAAAAAATTTTTTACTTTTTTTATTTTTTTCAGGAGGGGAAGGGGCGTGATGGTTCCATTACAAGTTTATGCGCCTCTCAAAAGTGTCTTTTGCATCACACAGCAGTTTGATGGTGACCTTCCCTACATTTCTGAATGCTCCTGCGGGAAAAACGAAAGGCAGTATTGAAGCTCAATACTTTCAGGATTTTCATTTCTCATCAAATATCTTTTATCACACCAAAAATAAAAAAATCCTTGACGTGCTGCGGTGCACAGCTCGAGTGTTGGACATGGGAATTTAACGCCCAGTTAGGGACGTTGGATATGGGAATTATCACTTAGAATGCCATTTGTTCTTGTACCTATAAGTGGTTGGTGCTTGTGCCTAGAAGTGTTTCCACTCAGTGCACAACTCAACACCACACATCTGGAGTAAGCCACGCATCTTTGATGCTTCTGTTGGGATTTGTATTTGGATACGAAGGAACAAAAGTCGTTCGCACTTTGTAAAGATGATGCCAACATAAAGCTAGATAATCTTAGTTCGTTCTTGAAACAGGCCAAAATATTTGCCTCCTCTCCAAACTAATTCAATGCTTGTCCAAAAACTGTTCTCTGGGACACGATGGGTTGAATCTCACTCTAGTGCTGGCCAAGAAGTACAGTAGATTTGGTAAATTATGGAGGGGGGATGATTTTCAAGATATGAAGTATGACTTAAGTTTTATGACAGTTCCAAAGAGTCACTGTATTCTGTTCGGGTCCTGCTCGTTCAAAAAAAAAAGGGATGGCTACAAATGCGGGACTATACCACTAGTGTAAGTTCTAGTCAAGCTAGGGGTATCAAATTCAGTTGTGATTGTGAATGGTTCAATAGGAAAAATTAACCTAAACATCAGCAAAATAACCATGAGTGTGTAATTTCTCTCGCAGTAGCATCAGTCATTTTTCTTGTATATTGGCTATTTTAAAATTATGTTTTATTGACATTGAGAACATCGAACAGGTCCCGCAAGGGGGGACCGATAATTTCACTGCAAATTGGTCCCGTTATAGGGTATGTTTTCACTGAAAGCTAGTATAATTTCACCAAAAACTTGCATGTCCCATTAGGGGTATATTTTCACTGAAAATTGGTCCTGTTAGGAGTCACTTTCAGAACCCCTGGAACGAGCAAGAGTACTCAACAAACCCCTGAGAACCTGTGAAGTACAGCAGATTTGGCAAAATATTTTGGGGATATTCATGATTTCAATGACAATCCCCCCCCAAAAAAATGCTATATCTGGTGCAACCTATATGCACAATTTTCCTTACCCATTTAAAAAAACAAAATATTCCTTGACTTTTCCCTATTTCTGGAATTTCCCAAACCAAAATAAAAAACCACTGACATTGCAAGCCTGTGCGTTTAAATTGAGTGCATGTGTATGTCTGTTGGTGAATATCTGTGTCTGTGTTTTTGGGCATGTGTATATGTGTGTGCATACATGTGTGCATTGTAATGCAAATAATTGACACTGGCACATTTTAAAAGAGTGTGCTCTGCAAATTTGTCAAACCTATATTTTCCATGCACGGTTGCAATTAATCTTTTTTATGTGTTCAACTCTCACCTGATAGTGTGGTTTGGTATGTCAATGAAACATTTCCCATAGGATTTTGTGCTAAAATTGATTATCTTGTTTTTCATTCAGGGACCATTCTGTCAGAAAATGATGGGGTGCAAATTTTCAGACTGCTGCCCCCTTCTTCAAGGGGGAAATGCTACTACAGGGAAAAATTTAAAATTGAGTCAAATTGTGTTTTAATGTACATTAACACGTTCCTCTCCTTATAGGGATCAAAAAAGTATAGTTGCCTATAGGTTCCGACCTTTTTTTTTATTACCCCAGTGAAATTTTAAATCCAGGAAATGTTTTGTTTCGATGTTATGGGACTCTGTTTCATATAGGCCATGAAAGACTTTTGAAATGACCCAATTTTGTCCCCTAGCTCAATTGTCAAAAAAGAAAAAAAAAAGAAAAACAAATAAAAATGATAAATGAAGCATCAAGATGCGTGGGGCTTCCTCCGAGGTGTGGTGGTTTTGAGTTGTCAATGAGGGGAAACCACTTAAGTACCAAGCAACAAATGGGCATCTAAGGAAGTGATAATTTCCCATATCCTAACTCCTTAGGCGACGAAAATAAAAAACGTGTTTTTAAACAATTAAACTTTACCGGGCCCGACCGACCGGATTTTTCTAGTGTTTGCAGAAGTGTTGTTGGGTAGGGTTTTGGCCCAAAAATCATGTAAAATCAGCCTGTTTTTTAGCCCAAATTGATTAATTTTTTGAAAAATAAGCACAAATTTTTGTTTTTTTTAACAAAATTTGTGTGTAAAAAATAAAAAATCACATTTTTCTCGTGATGTGGGTAGGTGTGGGCGATGGTACGGCCAATTTTTGAGCTCCAGAGAAAGCACGAACCGACCGACCCTAACTCGAAAGTCCGTCGCAACCTAAAACAGGGTGTGCGTTTTGCCTTTGTTGGTGCCTTACACTCTCATTTGTCCACGTTTAAACAACATGGAGCCGGACCCGTCTTGGGGTTTAGGAGAATGTGGCCCGAGATCTAACAAGAACAAAAACGCTACCTCCCTTTGGGCAGGGATCGGCAGGTATGGAGGCTTTTTCCGAAAAGGATGGTGAGGATCATAGGCCAATAGCCAGTGCAATTGGGTCATGGTTGAAGCCAACAAAAAATCAGTTTTTGGTCCAGGAGGGAGTCCAAAAACCGAAAAGGAAAAGCACGGGTGAAGGGAAAGAAAAAAGGAAAAGGGGTTTCTCAGAAAGGGCGCAAAGGGGGGGGCCAGAAAAATGCAAGTCAAGACAGGTGCAAATCACACTTTGGAGTGTCCAAATTGGAGAAGAAAACAAATATTGATTTGGGATCACTTCGATATAAAAATTTAAACGTGTCTAATCTATCCCCTTATCGCATTTTTATCTGAAAAGGCAAATTTTACTCATTAACATAAAAAAAACAACAAAATACGGTAAAATGGCTCCAAATTAACTGCATGTGGCCTACTACTGGCAACACACTTGAATCCCCTGCTGACCCACTACCTACCCCCATCACCACAACAGCCATTTGACCTGTTCCATCATTTACCTTCCTACCCCCACCCATCAACCAAACGACTCCACCAAACCATGGAATACTGACTTTGTCCTTGTCAACCCCTTATTTCAGTACTCCATCAACCAAGTGGCAGCAAAATCTACAAGACAACTAATATAGAGATGTAAAAAACTATTTTGCACAATTTATTGCTTAAGGTGGAATTCAGGGATACACATAGTAAAATATAGATGACATTGGGGATTAGGAAGGGCTTGTGTATGGGCCCAGCCGGGAGATTAATAAAAATGAGTTACATAACCGTACTGTAAGACGTTTTCTCAACTTTTATTACAACTTTGAAGAAAAAAATGCATTTTCTTCCATTTGACAAATCTTCCCCAATTTGTCAATTTCCAGCCTGTAGAAGCAAAACTACATCCCTGTTGACCTGATATATGGTCAGAATGGTCAGAGTTATTAACCCCTGATCTCTGTTATAAAGCTAAATTGCTTTTCTTCTGCATTCCCCTTCTGTCGCCACCACTCACCACCAAATTAACATTTATTTGAGGAAACTTCCCCACCTGTCATCCACAGATTCATGAAAAAAGTATTATTCACTGACCTGTCAAAATTAAGTACTTATATTAAAAAAATTTAATTACAGGATCTCCCTGCAAACTGTTGTCTTTGATTTCAGCACAGGCCCCAAAACATGGGGTCCTTCTCCGAACTGGGTTTTCAGAAAATTTCAGAACCTAAGAATCTGTGATTCCCCTCAATTTTCAGCTACTTTTGAGGAGTTTTGAAGAAAACTTTGTAGAATATGTCTTTGGAAATGAAAAGTAGGGTCTCTGGAAATGAAATGGTCCTAAATGGGGGTCACGGAACTGAAAAAGAGCCGAAAATGAGGATCTTATAGGCGGCCCATAACCATACTTCCTCTCCATGTGAGAACCCCCCTCCCCAACCATACATTTATTGTTTTGCTGTCATAACCCACATTTTGAAACATTTTAATTTTTATGTACCACATGTTTTAACCATATAACATTTAATTTCCATTCCCACACACACAACCCACGCACCCATGGGGTGGCAAACGCCACACACAAATGCCCGACATACACAACATTCATAAAATCTAAGTGGGCATTCAAAGGAAAAAGAATCATTTTTAGTGTCATTCAAAAAAACTTTCTAAATACATACTCCATGTGTGACAAAATCTTATTTTATTCACTACTCTTCCTATATACCTAGTGTAAAATAACAGGGTGTTGCGTATAAAAAAACTGCAGATTGGCAGGTCGACCCGCAAGGCCATCTATGCCAAACTGCCAAAAACCCTCCAGGCCAAAACATAAGCGCATGTGGGTCGATCACTTACTCTTGACAGTTACTGACCTTAATGTCCAAGAATGGTTCCCTGGTCGTGGTAGAGACCCTTCGAACAATGCATGCCAAGAGTCGCCAGACAACTAAGTGAACCAAGATATTGACTATAATTGATTGTTTGGCTACAGAAATGTTACAAGAAAGGGTTTACAAGTTTACACTTTCTGTGCGGTTTCTTGATAGTTATGCCTTGTTTCTTGTGGGCTAAATGTATGTCCAGGGGGGTGAGTGTTTTGGGCCCTATAAACCTTTTCCTCGCGCCTCCATATCACTGTTTGTTATCCTACTGGTAATATTGGAAATAAAGTTTGATGAACATAGTGATCTGTCACCCAGAACTCTCATATAGACTTACGTCGTAAGCCAAAAACCCCTCAAATCACCCAATTTCCTATCAAGTCAGCACTAATTTTGACTGGGATTGGGGGTTTCCAAGGACCCTGAAAACGGACGGGTTAAAAAGTGCTAGCTGGTGCCAGTCTATATGCCCGGGGTTCTCTACCCCTTAAAAATATCTCCGACATATTCCCTGGGCAAGTCCCCAACTTTTAAATAAACAATTTCTAGAACTTAGCTGTCAAAGCCACTGCTGGCCATTTTATCTGTCTCTCTGATGTCGCATATAATGTGGTGTGTCTGGAGCATGCATGTATGTTCTGGTGGCGCCAGACCTTTTTCTGGGGGGGGGCAAAGTACACTTGGGGGGCAAAAAGTGAAATTCTGGGGGAAAAGTATCAATTATTTGGAGATCTTTAATCTTAAACCAATTTTGGCCTACAATCACTGATTTTTCCAAAGTTTGGTGATTTGGTGCCACAAAATCCCTCAGTTTTCTTTCGGCCAGCGGGAAACTATGGGGGAAATTGTGGGGAAAGCCCCCATTGCTCCCCCGTGCACCGACCATGTATGAACAAAGCGTTATTTAAAAGTCAGACAATTACAACAAATTTCGGCGAAAATTTCCCACCTGTAAGCGGCCACCGTGACAACAAATTTTGGGGTCCATAGGTCCCCCCTGTCACTTAAGTGTTAACAATTGAACAAGTCATTCTTTTTTAATTGCCAATTGTTCCCTTTTATAAACCAAGTCAATTGTTCCCAAAATTTTTTGTATTTTTTTCACCACTGTAATTTGTATTGTTGTAAGAATTTTTTCATCTTTGAAAGCCATCATTAAAGGTGCTAACGAAATTTCAAGTCATCCATATTTTTCTGTGATATGTAGTGATTTCAGATCATTAGACCTCAAAAATTCCCTACCATTTATTGGTTACTGAAATAACTTAAATGAAACAAAAGGTGATGTGTATATGCTTATATTTCAATGGAAACAAATATCGTATTTGCTCCCATACTTAATTAGAAATTTCACAAATTTTTTGTACAAAGAACATTTCTCAGCTTAACCTCACAGATGTGGATATTTTATATAAAGCGTCGCACCAGTGCCAAATCATAATTTTCATATTTTTTTCAGGACACCTGTTATTGAAATCTCTCATTTGCACCTTTAATTGATCGGCCTTCTGCATTGATGCTCGGTTTTAATAATCCTAGCACAAAGCATTGGTGACCTGTTAACCATACCCCAAACTATCCCACCAGACAACACTGTTCCTACAAAACCATGTAAGGACCATCATTTCCATCACATCACTTTAACTTTTGCCCCAAAGCATTTGTATGACTGAATGTGTTTTAACACCTGAACTGAAAAAGAACTGAAATTCCTGTAAACATGTTAAAGTTTGTAAACAAGTTTGATCATGAAGTAACTTTACCAAAGAATGTTTGTGTAATATAGGAACAATTAAAGGTGGATGCCCGATTTAAGGATATGAAAGTTTCATCTTGCTAGAGGGCCTTCACCCCAAAACCCCATCAGTTAAAGTTTCACGCCGATATGAATCCGTTTGATGAGAGCTAAACAGGATTTTGGGAACCCATAGAGTATGTGTAATTAATATTGGTCGACCAAAATGGGGCAACCTTTTTTCGCTTCCATAGGTCAAACCAAACATCCTTTGCCTTTGGCCCGAAGATTGCACAGGGTAATGAGAAAAATAGTAGCTTCGTCTGATACCAAAATTTGACCACTTCCGGTAAAATCTGGGGCTTCTGGGGCGAGGCTATTAGCGATCGGGCCATACCTTTAATATGTTTTTTTCCTCAACAAGACGTAAACATTTTTTTGCTCCACAGTTTTCTAAACGAGACATGGCTGCTGTCATTGTCACATCTCAGAGAAGGGAGGGGTTCAAGGATTGAGTTGTTTGACTTTGTTCTATCTGTATGGAGTCATATGACAATGGAGAACACCAAGCTAAATGTTTGCCTTGTCTACACACCTATTGCAAGTCATGTCTACAACAGCACGCCGGAAAGGTAATAAGTTCAACTGCCCAAAATGTCGTTTAGAGAAAGAACGTTGCCAGGGGAACCCATAGACAGCATACCAAATAACTTCATTGAGAGAACTTGAAGGAGTATCAAGATATCTTTAATTTGGCAGTACCATGTGGCAGTTGTGATGAGAAGAACCAAGCTGCGAGTTTCTGTCATGACTGCGGTTGTTTCTTTGTCAAGACTGTGAGGAAGTACACAGGAAATTGGGTCCTCGCAAGCATAAGCGGACAACCATGGCTGAACTGCTAAGAAAAGAATACAATCCATTGACCAGCAAAACATGCTAGAAGCACCCAAAGGCAAGACTTAAACGATGTACTGCAGAGGACGGTGATTGTAAAGTACCTGTTTGTGCAACATTGTGGTCTTTACTTGATCATCGGAGTCATGATCTTATTGAGATAGCTCATGAGCATTAGACGAAATAGTAGACAACATGCAGGCAAATGGCAGGGCAGGAGTAGGAAAAAAAACAAAATCAAGAGACTGACCAGAAAGCGGGTATCATTGAAAACGCACAAAAGGCTTGACAGATGCTTCAATCAGAAAAGAGAAAAGACAACGAATGAGGAAACAGAGACAGAAGCTCCCACAAGCTCCAATCAAAGTCTCAGTATAGCAAAGCCCACTCTCACTTGAAACCTGTATCATAACAGAGATGAACGCTTGTCGCAAGCATAAGAGTCATGGTCGATTCTCGCAGTCCAATGAGCAGTGCCTGTGAGTTTGCCAACAAAGCCTGCGATATGAGCCAGCACACACAGCTATTGACCTCGCACAGCAAATGCATGGCTAGCCTATGTGAACTAGAGAAACACAGAGCTACCTGGACTAATCAGATAAGGACTGACTTTACTTTACTACCAAGCTCAATCTGTGAGGGACAGATTAAGAATCACTGCAAGACGACTTGGATGATATAAACCTGGCTGACCAAACCCAAAAGCAGCACGAGGGGATATGCAGACAAATAAAAGTTGGGAAGGTGAAATTAGATCCTCAGACCAACAGACATGCAACATATTGACCAACGAAGTAAACCAGGTATGATCCAAAGCGCTGTACAATTCAGTTTCATGTCATTATCCGGTATGGATTCCGTGCGTACGGCCACTACGGGGCCAATGTGCAAGCTGTAGATTGCAGTGGCCAGTGATTACCACTGGTGGTGACACAGAAGAGGATATGAGATAACGTATGGAGGTACCCATAATGTAAAGAAATGATAACAACAATGGCACATTACACATTGAGATTCATCGAAGAAGTACTATGGACAAGTTGAAATAAATGGTACACCAATGAGAGGAAGCCCATTCACTAACCCATATCTTACCGAGTGATCACTAGCTGTTTTCATTGCATGGACATACATAGAGATTATTGTGATTGAAATACTGTCAATAAACTTCATTTTGCATAAAGTCCGATATTTTATGTTTCACTTTTAATTATAAGATTGTCAAGCGTATAGGGAATTGTATAGGGGTGTGCAAATTGTAGACTGAATGACCAGCGAACCACCAAGATAGAGGCTGCTGAGATAGACTTGGATATATATCATATATTATATAGAGAGAGGAGGAGAGAGAGAGAGACGAGAGAGGAGGTACAGAAAATGGGTATGGAAAGGATACCATCAATGGCACATGTATACAAATTTGAGATTAATTACCAAATACTGTTTGACTACATGTTAAAATACATGGTAACACCAATGAAAGGAAGCCATTCCATAACTATTACTTACCCTATGATCACTAGGCTGTTTTAATTGATGCTTACAGATAAAAAGGTTGGAATATACTGCCACATTAAATGGTGAGTACATGTGCCATTGCCGTTTGCGCTCGCGGCAAGCCGTTGCAGGATTGAGCTATTATAGTAAAAGCTGGCACTATCGCTTGCAAACTACGCATTGAGCGGCACTGATCCAGAGTAGAATTCTGAAATAATGTGTAGTGACGGAAATTTCGTCATTAGAACAGCAAAGCGGCAAAGCGACACTATGCAACGACTTTAACTTCATTTGCTTAAATTGTTTTCAGATATTTTATTCATGTCAATTCATGCATATTGTCAAGGGTATGGTTTCATATGGAGGGGATGTGTTGGTAACAACAAGTTAAAAAGGGACAAGCTGTATGGATAATGAATGTGAGATTTTTGAGGTAAGAAAAAGAGACAAGTGTGTACAATTGTATTAAATTACTTAAATGAATGAAAACCACATAGTTGTAAAAAATGAAAGACTTAGAGAAATTGTTCGTTCTGTAATCTTGCAAAAAAAACATGACTTTAATCTACACTAAACAGCTGATTCGTGGTGACACACCAGTACAGACACCTGTTCGAGGGTAGACTACTTCGTAGTCCATGTTTTTTTTTACTTACTTTTTGTTTCCAATTGTGTGTGTGTTTTTGTTTGTGTTACTTAAACTTATGCCCCAGTAGGCTTTCCCCCCAGTAGGCCTTTCGCAAAGAGAAATGATAAAAAAATGCTGAGGGGATAAGGTCCGATAACGACTAATCAACCGTTGAGAATTTCACCTTATCATGCAGGTCAATTGACCTACTACTCCTGTTTATTTTCACTTCACCATACGGGCGGCATACCTGGACAATTGGACTAACTCACTTTTACTTTGGGGTCGAGATTGATAACTTGGGTTTCTATGGCGAGTTCCGTCCAACACTGGCGGGACCCTAATAAGTATGATGTCATCGTTGAACCAAATTGACCAATGCTAACAAGGATTTGCGGGGCTTGTATTTGGGGCGTGTTATCTCGGTGCTCGATACTCATGAGCCTCGTGTCCCCTGTTGGCTATGCACACACCGTAAGTGCCAAGCATTTTGAACAGTTGTTGAAAAAGAAATCCGAACATAATTTTTATTGAGAGGCAAATTAATTTGATCAGTATTCAGTCTTAATAAGTACATATTCATTGTTATTTGTGTGAGATTAGAACTTTATATGACTTGTATTAAGCGAGCAATCGTGAATTAATCACAGCAAGTGTGAATCATGCCGTAAATGGGCCGCTGCGCGTAATTCCCACTCCCAGGCATGGAATCATATTTCATTGATGACACATTGCTTTGTTTTTGATGATATCATGTTTGGGGCTGAATCGCTTCTCGCTGATTGGTGTAGGGGGGAATGAGCTTACTTGTCAAAAACCTGACATGTTACAGCATCCTGTAAATTTTTCCGGGATCAATTTGAAAAATTCAGATTTAGGTAAGTTTTTCTAACCTCACCCCCCCCCTCAAAAACAACGCAATGTGCTCTCCACGGCAGCCTACGCGTGTACCCTCTGCCTGTCATGATTCAGGCCATTTTCTCTGCACAACAGATATACACCGTGCGTAACTAGCCCACGTATCTTGCGGCATGGTACCCATACTACTACTACTCTATCTGCTCGTAAAAAACAGCGGAAAACAGTCACAAACTTCACAGATTCAGTCACAAACTCCACAGATTTAGTGCACTGATTCAATGCCATGATGCGAAAATCCCCAAAATTCCAATCATGTTATTTTGCTGCAAATAGCTACATTTGAAGCCGATAGATCGATTTCAAGAATGAAGGACTCATTTTTCCGATAGGTAAAGGTAGAGAAACTTGCACGTACTTTAAAATAAAAATCACAAGAAAAGTAGATGAATTTTGTGTAAAATATTACCAACCGAATGTTTTTATATCGAAGTGAACTTGCATTCATCAAAGATCTGAATTATTTTCAATTAAAAAAAAACAATATTTTCATCCGATTCTATGCATCCCTTCAACTATTTTGATGAGTCCTATTCATTTGTATATCTGATGATTGACAGATCTTACTATTCGAATCCACAGAATGCAGATTACCTGACTGCAGCTGAAAGTATAGTCGATTTTTTTTTCCGAGGGGAGTGGTCACTGAACTTTCGCGATCACAAACCTTAGCGGGATCATAAAGGGAGCCATCTATTGAATGATTAATATTTCGTATAAAAAGCCGGTATGTGTAAACAGTGCCCTCCCTCAGGTCCCTGAGCGTATCTTTTTGTGGTATAATGCCATTGTCATAAGGGATCTAGGCCTAATTAAGCTTAGTTACGGCGTGAATTGTGTCACAATATTAGAAATAGAAGAAAATGACATTTAATAATAATAGATAATGATGATGGGTTAAATAAAATGGGACACAAAAATAAATTTAAAAAAATGCAAAATCGACTATGGCATAGTCTAGTTTGAGGTCAACTGTAGCATTTGTAGCGCAAAATGTTGTGTTTCAAAATCTTGAACATTTGGAGTGAAAACTCTTTTGATCTCAAGTTGCACTCTCAATGCACACCCATATAGGAGTCCAGTATCAGATAAAATGTACATACTGTATACTGTTTTGTATTTAACTTTTAAAGGTGCAACGAGAGGTTTTGAGGCACCCAAATATTGTGTCATAATAGTAATTTCATATAGATTGGACAATCAATAGATACCTTACCTTGTGTTAGGCTACAAAAATGTCTTAAAAGAAAGAAATAAAGGTGATTTTGATTTGCTGATATTTTAATGTAAAACATAGGCTGAATTTCGTATTTGCTCCTATACGAAATTAGAGATTTCACAATTGGTGTACCAAAGAAACATTTCTCAGCTTAATCCTTTCAGATGGGGATATTTTTGATGGAAATCTTTACATCAGGGCAGAAATCACTACTTTCATTTTTTTTATGGACACCTGATATGTGGAATCTCTCGTTGCACCTTTAAGTGGATAAGGTCTTTTTAAAGACACTATCAGTGATTCACTCAAAAGAGTCAAATATTTGAAATTTACAGGAGTAGCTTAAGTGAAGGATAAGTCTGTAGAATTATCATGAGCTATTTTTTCAACTAAAAAGGGGAGAAAACGGAGTGTGTTCAAAGATATGAATATCTGTTCAATTATTTGTTGTACAGCCTGTCTAAAAAAGAATGGTACAATCAGAAAAAAAATTGGTTAAATATGAAATTTCAAAATAAATCATTCTTACTTGGCATAATATTAAAGAACAAAGACCAGGCTTTCCAATGGTGTTTGTTTCGTCTTATTTGCTTTTGTCAATCCAGAGATATAATCAATTTAGTGCGATATCCCAAAATCGATTTTGTGCCACTTTTATGCATGGACATGGGTTGTTTCGCCCAGTTGTGCCATGCTGTCTTGAAGCACACAAAAGATTGGAACTTGACAAAGAAACAAAACACATATTAAAGTAAACAAAGGAAGTCTAGTTTTATCGACGCAAGTTTTAATAGTCAACATAATCAGTTCAATGATAAATATCTTCTTTTCATAAATAATAAACAATACAAATATTTACTTCACATCAATGAAATGGAGCTTTGAATTTATTACAAAATTGGTATCTGTTAAAATCATGCCAGAAGGAATGTAATTGCAACCAAAATTAACACTCCAAATCCAAAGAAATGGTTTAAAAATATTGCACTATCTTTGTGCATTTACTAATTGTTGAAGTCAATAAAATTTTGAATTTGGAAGTAAGGTATCAAAGTGTTGGTAGGAATTTGCGTTCCATGATACTTCAAGAACATAAAACTCTCTCCACCAGGTTGCTGTACGGTCATATTTCTCTTCTAACAAACAACGGTATGTCGAATGTTATTCACTTTATCTTAAAGCCAGAACTTACTGATCATAACTTCCACCATTACGTAACTGCTTTCGTATCTTTTAAAATTCTTTTATGAAGTTAATCCCTTTTTAAAGAATTTCATATCTGTTCAAGTGTGAATAACTTATGTTTAGATAATTCTTTCACCGTTTTCACTCAACCAGAAAGTGGCACAAACACAATTTTTGTGTTCCACAGTAAACTGGAGTTATCTCTCGATTGAAAAAAAGCAAATGAGATGAAACAAAAAATCCTGAAAAGCCTGGTCTTTTCTCTTTAATATGATGTGCACATCAACTTACTTATGTTGAGATATAATAATGAAAAAAATCGTCTTTTGGTTGTACCATTTTTTTTTAGACAGGCTGTAGTAAGTGTTCGTACGGACACTATAATGACTATGAAATATAAAATTTTGTCCTTGTTTGGTTACTTTTGGTCATAACTTCTAGGGTATGTTAGGATACTAATACTTGTTACAGACATGAAAAAAATCTGGTTTTTGATGATTTTTTTCGATTTCCTGATTTTGCAAATCACTGGCAGTGCCTTTAAATACATTAATTAGTGGATCCTGGAGCCCATACTCCATCAAAAACACATTTCCTCAGCTTAATCCTTTCAGATGGGGATATTTTTCATGGAAATCTTTACATCAGGGCAAAAATCACTACTTTCAATTTTTTATGGACAATGTGGAATCTCTCATTGCACCTTTAAGTGGATACGATCGTCTTAAAGACACTAACAGTGATTCACCCAAAAGAGTCAAATATTTGAAATTTACAGGAGTAGCTTAAAAGTGAAGGATAAGTCTGTAGAATTCTCATGAGCTATTTTTCAACTGAAAAGGGGAGAAAATGGAGTGGGTTCAAAGATATGAATCTCTGTTCAATTATGTGTTGTAGTAAGTGTTCGTACGGACACTAATGACTATAAAATATCAAATTTTGTCCTTGTTTGGTTGCTTTTGGTCATAACTTGTAGGGTATGTTAGGATACCAATACTTGTTACAGACATGCAAAAATCTGTTTTTTGATGATTTTTTTTTTTCGATTTCCTGATTTTGCAAATCACTGGCAGTGCCTTTAAATACATTAATTAGTGGATTCTGGAGCCCATACTCTATCAAAAACACATTTCCTCAGTGGCGTAACCAGCAGGGGGGCACAAACCCCCCTGCTCAAAAGCCAAGCCCCCCCCAGCACCCCCAAATGAACTGACCGTTTGTACAGTGTCTATGGAGAAGGACCTAAATTCGCCCCCTCAGAAAATGCCTCAGCACCCTTCTTCCCCCCATTTGCAAAGGTCTAGTTACACCACTGCATTTCCTACAGGAATAATTCCACAAAACTCTGCACATTATTGAGTAGGCATTCTTTCCATATGGGGAAGGGGGGGGGCTAAAAATTGGAATACTTGTTAAGTAAATAGCACATAAATGTAATTATACCTATAGAAAGAATAAAAAGTCTTATCTCCAAAGAATTTGTGCATAGCTTTTAAATTTTTGGATTCGTGGAACGAATCCCTACAAATAGGTCGCCCTGGCAGGTAGACAGATTTTGCTAGTTTATGATAGAGAGATTTTCACTAGTTAAAGTAATTACCGCCTTGTTAGGCCTGATGAGCCAAGACTTCACCAGAAACCCAATAGTGATTCATTAAAAAAAGTTCAATAACCATAATTGAGTGGATCAATTCACCAGAATGCTTCTATATTCTCCATATATGGTGTGTTCTTTACCAAATATGGCTCAGGCTGTTCCCGGTCTGAGAAAAGTAGATTCAGATATTCACCGTTACTCCCCCTGATAGTGCCTATACCTCACGCAATTCCATTGGTTAGCATAGGAGGGTGTAACGTAAATCAATGGAAGAGCCGTGTCTTAGAGCCAATTCACTCAGCGCGACTCACGTTTCAACATGCGATTTTTCATATTTCTTGCACACTTACAAAGCCGGGAATTTATAATTACCAATCTACGGAGATTAAAGGTGCAACAAGAGATTTTTGAGGCACCCAAATATTGTGTCATAATAGTAATTTCATATAGATTAGACACTCAGTAGATTTCTAACCTTGTGTTTGGCTACAGTAATGTCTTAAAAGAGAGAAAAAAGGTGATTTTAATTTGCTTATATTTCAATATAAAACATAGGCTGAATTTCATATTTGCTCCTATACAAAAATAGAAATTTCACAATTTTTGTACCAAAGAAACATTTCTCAGCTTAATCCTTTCAGATGGGGATATTTTTTACAGAAAGCTTTACATCAGGGCAAAAATCTGTACTTTCGATTCTTTTAGGGACACCTGATATGTGAAATCTCTTGTTGCACCTTTAAGGAACCTAGTCAAAAAACATTTATTGCTATGTTGGTGAAATTCAACGCTGGAGAAGTGCTCACAACCCACCAAACCACAGGTGCCATGAATCCACACTCTTGTTTATTTCAGCACAGTCCTTTTTCAGGTTTTTGAGGGTTTCAGTCATCTGAAAAAAATTGGCCAGGTAAAAAGGGGCTCCACACTGCAATAAGAAGCAAGCATCTATCTATACAACTAAAAAATACATCCGTCCTCGGACCGCTTGTGTCGCCTGCCGTCGCGGTTAGTGAATGATAGGCCTAACATGACCTTTGACCTTGATATGTGACCTAGGACCTCATAAACAAATGAGGGCTTGCATGTAAACTCCATAAACCAATTTTGGTTTCAATTGAAGTTCAACTTTTCAAATGAGGTCAATTTTACATTTTAAGCCTATTTTACAACTTGACCTCACATGACCTTTGACCTTGGTACGTGACCTTTGACCTCATCAACAAATGGGGGATGCCATGTTGCACCTGTGACCTAAGTTTGGTTTAATTCCATCAAAGTATGAGGATATTACAGGCAAATGTTAACCCTTTTTCACAACAACAGACATCAACAACAGACAACAACAAACATCAACAATAGTGGACAAAGTGATCCCTATGTGTCTTCCTGCCTTAGGGCAGGCGACACAAAAATGAGATCTGTCTGTCTGTCCGGCTAAGCGTTTCATTATGCTTTGACATATCGGGATGATATTTGGCATGAAGGTAGGGGACGGCAGTCTGACCTTTGTTTGCAGGGTTTTGGAGTGACCCAAAAGGTCAAAGGTCCTCTAGAGGTCAATTTGCATAGAAATGCCCTATGACTACCAAATTTGGTCAAAGGGCTGCTGACCCGAGCACAAAACAAACCTGAGGTAAAATGTCACACCCATAGGCCAAATTCACACATGGGGGAATTGCACTAGTTTTGAATTAAAGAAAACAGATACTTTAGTGTTTTTCATTTTCTTCTGAGACAAACTCCTTCTTTGGCCTAATTATTTTCCAACTATGTCAAAACCATCTGCTGAAGTATCTGTGGGCAACATAATGCTAATGTTCTTATGCTACCATACAAATAGTTATGTTTACCTCCACTCTTCAAATGAGTGCATATGCAACCCTGACTGTTCACAGTCAGATCGAGCTTGCCAACTTATAAACCCAGTGATAGCGTCCACTAATTTCCCATAAGATCTGTAAACTCTGGTGTCTTCAGAGAATGTACGTGTTGTGCACTACTACGCAAGATGAGAGAAAACAAGTATACGAGGGGTGATTGATAAGTTCCAAGCCTAAGGTAGAAAGAGATATGCTGCAAAGTTCAAATTTACACCGTCTACAGTTTCATTCTTCAAATGAAAATTCCAGAAGATTCATGTGTATATCTGTTCTATTTTTTAACTTGCAGGTAATCAAAAATTGAGAGTTTTGCCGGATCTATTGAAGCAATTACGCGAGAAAATTAAAACGTTGAGGAATTACTTTTTCATCTTTGGGAAGAGATAGTAGTGAGACTGTGCCAAATCGGGTGAATAGGCTGGATGTTCTACTGGATTGAAGCCACACTGATGGATTGCAGTCATGGCTACCATAGACTTATGGACTGCGGCATTGTCATGATGGAAGAGCACCCCCGATGTCAGCTTTCCACTCCTTTTTAATTTTTCGCGTAATTGCTTCAATAGGTCCGGCAAAACTCTCAATGTTTGATTACCTGCAAGTTCAAAATAGAACAGATATACACATGAAACTTCTGGAATTTTCATTTGAAGAATGAAACTGTAGACGGTGTAAATTTGAACTTTGTAGCATATCTCTTTCTACCTTAGGCTTAGAACTTATCAATCACCCCTCATGTCTGTGAATTATAAAACGGAATTCAAACAATACTCACCTTTGCCTTCACAAGTTCTGTAACATTTTGCAAGTATTCCACCAGTTGTTGCCTCTTATCTTTAGCTTCTTGCCACATTGGGTCTAGTTTACTAGCCATGGCAAATCCTGCTAGTGCTGACTCATAGTCCTCTTGGTATTTATACACCTGCCACATCAAGGCATAAATAATGCAGTTAAACCTGAGAAACATTTGTTTTGTATGTACATGCACAAAGACAAGAGGAGGTAGAATGTTCTTCCCACAATGCATTTCTTCCAATGCAATTTTTTGCATTGGTTGTCACATGAGTTTATATAGTGACAAAAAGTACTTTAAATTGCAAGATTGTGGCAAGTTCTGTTCATTTAGGTACTTTTTGTTACTATAAACTCATGTGACAACCAGTGCAAAAATTGTATTGGAAGAATTGCATTGTGGGAAGAACACTATACCTGCTCTTCACAAAGACTATGTGAAACTATTTCTTCTTGTGTATGAGGCAGCAGCTAATTATGTTGTAAACGGTGGAGCCAGCTCACTGTTGATTGGTTGGGGTTTGAGAAGTCTATGTCCACCGGTGGACGAATGGTAGGGCACTCATTGAGAATGTGATCCGCAGTCTGTGATGGAGAACCAGGCTGGCGATGGCCGCAGCCCCATCAGTGCATGTTGCTGTTGAAGCAACCGACTCCTGTGCGAATCCGGTTTAAGGTGACCCATTCCTTGCGTGGAAGATTGCTACCAGGTGGTAGTTTCTGTCATAGGTGTAATTGTGAGTTGGTCTGGTCTTGGAGTATCTAGCCAGGCGATATTCCATGTCTGTAAGATGTTGAATGGGGAACTGGAGAATTTAGCAGCGTGTCGACAGAAAGGTCGACGAGAGCACAGTCTCTGTCTGCCGAGCTGGTGTGAAACCACATCATGTGAAACCACATCATGGCTTTGTTTTCCATCATGACATTTCTCAAATACAGTATTAAAGGTGCTTGTTCCGATCACCTTTGGGACCCACAATTTTATCTACCAGAAAGTAGTATAATTTTGATTTTTTTTTTCATTGTTGTCCTGAAATTTCAACTTCCAAATACCTTTCTTGCCCAAGATGCAGACAAAAAACTGCTTTTTAAATGTTAACCATAAATATTAGCACAGTAGTGAATAGGGTCTTGCAATGTGCATTATCACTTCTACTATAAAAACTGCAAGTTTGTTTCCCACAATACTTGGTGTAAGTGTACATGCTAGTGCCAGGCTCCCATATCAAGCAAAAAACAATAAATCGGAAGAAGCATCTGTCCATGTCCATGTTATAAGCCTCACTGTAAATGAGGAGTGGCAAACTCATAGCAATGAAATTGTTCGTTCACTGGTATTGTCAAGACTCGATTATGGGAATGTTCTCCTTATGGGTGCTAATGCATGCGAAATTGCCCGCCTCCAAACATTGCAGAACTGGGCTGCAAAGCTAATCTTCTGCGCAGCAAAACAAGACCATGCATCCCCACTTTTGAAACTGCTGTACTGGCTACCCGTGAAGGAGCGTACTTACTTTAAGACCATGCTCTACATTTACAAATGTCTTGCAGGATTGGCTCTGGCTTACTTAACTTCTGGTCTTACTCTGTATAACCCAGTGCGCAAGGGATTACGTTCTGCATCAGATTCTACTTGTCTAACTGAACTAAAAATCCAGAACCGGACCCTAAGATCGGCTGCTGATAAAACCTTCTTCTACGCTGCTCCAAAACAATGGAACACTTTACCTATAGCAGTCCGTACATCATGTTTTGTACCAGTGTTCAAGAAAGCTCTCAAACATCATCTGTTTTCTCACATTTAAATTACTTGCATTTGCTTTTTTTTGTCATTTACTCTTCTTTTTCATTGTATTTTGATTTTGATGCCATGCTTTTTCATGTTTTTTGTGGTTATTTTTGCACTGTGGTCTTTTAGGAATGGTGCGGTATAAAAATCCATTGTATGTATGTATGTATGTATAACATGCCCAAATCCTAAAGTCAATTGGCTGGTATTCTGAAAGGGAGTGGTTTAAACCAGGGTTAGTCCTACATGAGTGGACCTTTTCCTTTCAAAATACTGTAAAAGTTGAATGTAATGGGCCCTCCATGCTGAATTTTCTTATCCATTACAGCACATTTTAGAGTATCTTGGAAGGAAAAAAGGTCCACTCATGTAGGACTAACCCTGGTATATACCCAGGTCTAAAGTTCAGACTCCCTTTCAGGTTTCACACCAGTAATAACTTGAGAAACAGGTAAGTCCAGCCCCCACTGCAAATGAGGCGTTTTTTTTGGTGACCCTCGCCTAAGTATACCCTAAAAACTGAGAGAAATTGTGAGACCTGGGTTGCAAATCATGGTTGCTATCAATATTAAGTATAAAATCTGTAGGAATATCAAAAAAAGGTTGTCATTGATATGTTATTTTGATCCGACAAACCAATTTTAACCGTATTCTTACAGGGAACACCTGACTGAAAAAGTGCTCTGACCTCCAGGGTCCACGGTGCATGCTAGTCTTCACGGTCCAGTCGCTCGAAAATTTTGGGGATAACTACCCTAATTTTCATGATTGATTGGGTAGGAGATATGATGACTTTCAAGCAGAATGTTAGCTTTAAGGTCTGAGTTGTTCCATTGAGGAGAAAATGACGTTTTCATCTCGGCCATTTTGTACAGGAACGAATGGGACCAGGATTTAGTGGTGTGAAACCTTCAGAATACCAGCCTAAGAGATGGGCACTTCGGGTTGTGAACATGCGCTCCTCCATGACCACACCCTACCTTAGGTTAAAATTTCCAATAGATTTCATAGTTTGATATTCAGAACATTTTGAATGAAAAATATTTAGGTTTGCAGGTCACAAAGATTGCCAGGTCGAACATGGCTGCTGCCATATGAGATGGCAAAATGGTTCAATTCTTGTGACGATTTTGGTTTTCCTTTTTCTTAAAATACATCACTTTCAGAACATGCCCTATTGAAAAAGAAGAAAATGAAACTGTTTCAAAAATATAAACATGCCCTACATTGAAAAAGAAGAAGATGAAACTGTTTCAAATATAACCATGTACTATCAGAAAACTGCAATTTGTAACAGGTTCCACATTTGGAAATCATGAAGTGGCTCCAGATTTGGACAAGATCAGTGCATATCCCACCCCTAAATTCAAGGTATTTTCAGCTTAAAAAAGGTAAGACTACACATAGGTTAGTAATGAATACTACTGATTATTTATCTACATGGCCTGCAGGAGTGTTCTCCCCCCCCCCAATTTTTGCAGAGCACAGGGTGTCGGCCTGACTTTTTGTGGTCGCCTAGGCCACCGCGGCGGTGGTGAGCAGCGCTGCTTTTTATGATAGCTACGCTAGACTCTAGTAAACTGTAGTACTAGTACTGTATCACAGCTGTTTGATCCCATGCAAATCGTCCCTTTTATTGTTAGAGCAATTTTAAGCAGGGGCGACACAATTTTGACAACTGTTATAAGTAAGGACATACAAGAGCTATTACCGCAGCAAAAATCAGAAAAATTCATTGGAGGAATCTTGCTATATAGGCCTACAAAGGTCATGATTTGTATGCTATAGCGCTCTCTATATGCTCATTTTCCATAGAAAGACGTGTTAAACTAGATTTTAAAGAAAAATCATAATTGCTGGCAATGAAATTTCGTAAAATTTGTACAGGATGAAATTAGAGGTACAAATAATCCAAATTAGTTGTCAAGAGTGTCGCCGTTTTCTAATTTAAATTACTTGGGCCACCCCCCATTGCTTTTTTTTTGTTCATTTAACTCTTTTTTTTTTTTTTTTTTTTCCATTGTATTTTGATTTGTGCATGCTTTTTCATGTTTTGTGGTTTATTTTTGCACCTGTGTCTTTTAGGAATGGTGCGGTATAAAAATCCCTTGTTGTATGTATGTATGTATGTATAACATGCCAAATCCTAAAGTCAAGTTGGTGGTATTCTGAAAGGGACAGGAGTGGTTTAAACCAGGGTTAGCCTACATGAGTGGACCTGTTCCTTTCAAAATACTGTAAAAGTTGAATGTAAATGCGCCCTCCATGCTGAATTTTCTTTATCCATTCCAGCACATTTTTAGAGTATCTGGGAAGGAAAACAGGTCCACTCATGTAGGACTAACCCTGGTATATACCCAGGTATAAAAGTTCAGACTCCCTTTAGGTTTCCCACACCAGTAAATTACTGAGAAAACACGGTAAGTCCAGCCACCCCCTGCAAATGAGGCCGTTTTTTTTTGGTGACCCTCGCTAAGTATACCCTAAAAATGAGAGAAATAGTGGGGACCTGGGTTGCAAATCATGGTTGCTATCAATATAAGTATTAAAATCTGTTAGGAATATCAAAAAAAGGTTGATCATTGATATGTTATTATTTTGATCCGACAAGCCCAATTTAACCGTATTCTTACAGGGGAACACACTTGACTGAAAAGTGCTCTGACCTCCAGGGTCCACGGGTGCATGCTAGTCTTCACGGTCCGTCGCTCGAAAATTTTGGGGATAAATACCATAATTTTATGATGATTGGACGCGTAGGAAGATGATGACTTTCAAGCAGAATGTTAGCTTAAGGTCTGAGTTGTTCCATTGAGGAGAAAGTGACGTTTTCATCTCGGCCATTTGTACAGGAACGACTGGGGACCAGGATTAGTGGTGTGAAAACCTTAAGAATACCAGCCTAAGAGATGGGCACTTCGGTTGTGAACCTGGCTCCTCCATGACCACACCCTACAGTAGGTTAAAATTCCATAGATTTCATAGTTTGAATTCCGAACCATTTTTTGAAGGAAAAATATTTAGGTTGGCAGGTCACCAAAGATTTGCAGAGTCGAAACATGGCTGCTGCCATATGAGATGGCAAAATGGTTCAATTCTTGTGACGATTTTGGTTTTCCTTTTTCTTAAAATACATCACTTTCAGAAATGCCCGATTGAAAAAGAAGAAAAGGAAAATGAAAAACGGTTTCAAAAAATATAACATGCCATACATGAAAAAGAAGAAGATGAACTTTTCAAATAACATGTACTATCAGAAAAACTGCAATGGTAAAGGTCCACTTTGGAAAATGAAGTGGCTAAAGATTTGGACAAGATCAGTGCATAATCCCACCCATAAATTCAAAGTATTTTCAGCTAAGCTTAAAAAGGTAAGACTACACATAGGTTAGTAATGAATATACTGATTATTATCTTACATGGCGGCAGGAGTGTTCCCCCCCCAATTTTGCAGAGCACAGGGTGTCGGCTGACTTTTTGTGGTCGCCTAGGCCACCGCGGCGGTGGCGGTGAGCAGCGCTGCTTTATGATAGCTACGCTAGACTCTAGTAAACTGTCGTACTAGTACTGTATCACAAGCTTCTGTTTGATCCATGCAAAATCGTCCCTTTTATTGTGTTAGAGAAATTTAAGCAGGGCGAACAATTTTGCAACTGTTATAAAGTAAGGACATACAAGAGCTATTACCGCAGCAAAAAATCGAAAAATTCATGGAGGATATCGTGCTAGATAGGCCTACAAAGGTCATGATTTGTATGCTATTGTGCCCTCTATTATATGCTCAATTGTCCATAGAAAGAGTGTTTATTTTAAAACTAATTTTAAAGAAAATCATAATGCTGGCAATGAAAATTTCGTACCATTTGTACAGGATGAAATTAGAGGTACAAATAATCCAAATTAGTTGTCAAGGAGTGTCGCCGTTGATATTTTTTGTTATTCTGGGTTTATCATGATGCTGCTCATCAAGGAACAGATATTTCGTACCTGGAGAATCAAAGGGCAAAGCAAGTGAGTAGTAAGCGCAAATTCGGAATGGTTCCCACAAGGTTCTGTCCTGGCACCCAAGTCTTTTCACATCTAGTCTCAGATATTGCAAAAGGGAGATGTTCGCAGTACTCCTACGCAGCGACACGGCACTTGGAAATAGCTGCTGAATCTGGAGTCCTTAGAAAAACACGTGATGCAGAAAGACCTAACTAACTGTGTAAGCCAATTCTTCCAACGATGGCCACTTGAAAACTCAGCAAACCAAGACCGTCAGCTCTGTTTTCCACTGGCACATAGATGCCGAAAACGAGAAATAAACATCACTCTAGATGGAGAACAAACTGTCACATAACCCAACACCAAAGTACTTTGGCGTTATAATGGATCGCAGCCTTACTTTCAATCAACACACCAAGGCAGCCGCTGCCAAGACGGCAGTCTCGTGTCAACCTCATCAGAAGGCTCGCAGGGACCGGAACTGGATGGGTGCATCCTTGACACCTTACATATATCAACTGTTGCCTGGCATACTCCACTGCTGAATACGCTGCACCGTATGGAGTCACAGCGTACATTCACACAAGATTGATGTCGGTCTGAATGATGCAAGAGAACTTGTTAGTGGTTGCCTGTTGGCAACGCCTGTAGGATACTCTCCCAATTCTGTCTGGCATAGCTCCTGCCCAAATCTTAGGGGAACTTCAGCCGATCAAGCGCGCCAGAAAATGTGATGAAACTGGTAGTATAATCCCACCACCAACACCCTTTGAGGATAAGAATTTCCACGGAATCACTTGCTACCCAATCATGGACATGCAGTCCAGTATACTATCGATCATATTGGATCAATTGAAGTGGTTTGAGCAATGGTCATCCTCTACCTTGAACTAAAGCAGTTTGTGACAGCCCATCTAGCAATCCCAAAGGCGGTTTTGTGACCTTGATAGGAAAGCATGGGTCAACCTCAACAGCCTCAGAACTGGCATTGGTGTACAAAGAACTTCCTTACAAGATCGGAGTAGAACATCACCAAACTGCGATTGAGGAGAGGAAGCCAACAACCATTAGCCACATCATATAGATGACTGTGAGGTTTACAAGTCCCCAAGAGGAAATTCCAGGCATGATCAACCTGGATGATGAAAACTATCAGCTGGTTAAAGACGGATCTTCCACTGTGATTTGGCCTGCACGAACGAACGAACGATCATTAAAAGATACTTTCAAAGAGCTGTGGTATATGGCTTGTATGTTACATTGCTTGGGGAAAAAAATCAGGTTTGTTCAATCCCCCCCCCCCCTGAATATAGGAAACTATAGATTTGCCAGAAAAAATGTGGGTCTACACAAAATGCTTACAAATTATGTTGGCAAATGAATAGTGTATGATTAGAGAATTTTGACCAGATTCACTCAGAAGGACTGCTGACCCAAGTGCATAATGGTGTTCACAGTTGGTGACGTGGTCACCTAGGTGGTAAGTATTGCTAATTTTGGCCAAAAATCTAAGAAATCCGTCTCTACAGTGTGAGTCAAAAAGAAAAAGAATAGGACCGTGTGATTGTTTTTATCAAAAAACTAATGAGCTTGATAAAAAAAGTTTTACATAAGATGGTTTTTACACGCTATCTGGATCCGTGGTCATCTTGTGGGCATTTTGACCAGTTTGGCTAATACACATGAAAATGTCCTACTTTGACAAAATAAGGTGCTCTGAAATGACCAGTTTTGCACAATTCAATGTCTATGGTCAGTGCACATAGGGTTGTACACACAATTTTGATTAGTGATCAGCAAGGGATCATTCAGCCAATCCATTGGGGTCCATTAACATGACATTCAAACAGTTGTCTGGCCTAGTCATCAAGTTATCATTGCTCACCACGGCCAGGTTCGTGCGCTGCGCGGCACAATTTGGCCTTCTAGTTCCTCATTCTTATTTAGGAATGTGTGATTTTTTGCTTTTTATCGACATAATTTATTTGTCAAAAAAGTGCGTACATCATTCTTTTTTATACATTTAATAATGCACCCCCTTTGAAAAAAAAGTTCAATCCAAGGAAACGAAGTAAACAATTGCAGTTTGCGTACCAACGCGACATGCACGACGCCGTATAAATCGCGCTGTTACGTGTGTCATCGACTACCCCGCATTAATTGCTGCATGCACTATCCATCTAGTAGCCCAGTAGGATGGGCGGAGAGCTTTGCTAAAACCAATTAAAATTATGTTAAAAATGATAAACCACTGCTGAATACGCTGCACCGTATGGAGTCACAGCGTACATTCACACAAGATTGATGTCGGTCTGAATGATGCAAGAGAACTTGTTAGTGGTTGCCTGTTGGCAACGCCTGTAGGATACTCTCCCAATTCTGTCTGGCATAGCTCCTGCCCAAATCTTAGGGGAACTTCAGCCGATCAAGCGCGCCAGAAAATGTGATGAAACTGGTAGTATAATCCCACCACCAACACCCTTTGAGGATAAGAATTTCCACGGAATCACTTGCTACCCAATCATGGACATGCAGTCCAGTATACTATCGATCATATTGGATCAATTGAAGTGGTTTGAGCAATGGTCATCCTCTACCTTGAACTAAAGCAGTTTGTGACAGCCCATCTAGCAATCCCAAAGGCGGTTTTGTGACCTTGATAGGAAAGCATGGGTCAACCTCAACAGCCTCAGAACTGGCATTGGTGTACAAAGAACTTCCTTACAAGATCGGAGTAGAACATCACCAAACTGCGATTGAGGAGAGGAAGCCAACAACCATTAGCCACATCATATAGATGACTGTGAGGTTTACAAGTCCCCAAGAGGAAATTCCAGGCATGATCAACCTGGATGATGAAAACTATCAGCTGGTTAAAGACGGATCTTCCACTGTGATTTGGCCTGCACGAACGAACGAACGATCATTAAAAGATACTTTCAAAGAGCTGTGGTATATGGCTTGTATGTTACATTGCTTGGGGAAAAAAATCAGGTTTGTTCAATCCCCCCCCCCCCTGAATATAGGAAACTATAGATTTGCCAGAAAAAATGTGGGTCTACACAAAATGCTTACAAATTATGTTGGCAAATGAATAGTGTATGATTAGAGAATTTTGACCAGATTCACTCAGAAGGACTGCTGACCCAAGTGCATAATGGTGTTCACAGTTGGTGACGTGGTCACCTAGGTGGTAAGTATTGCTAATTTTGGCCAAAAATCTAAGAAATCCGTCTCTACAGTGTGAGTCAAAAAGAAAAAGAATAGGACCGTGTGATTGTTTTTATCAAAAAACTAATGAGCTTGATAAAAAAAGTTTACATAAGATGGTTTTTACACGCTATCTGGATCCGTGGTCATCTTGTGGGCATTTTGACCAGTTTGGCTAATACACATGAAAATGTCCTACTTTGACAAATAAGGTGCTCTGAATATGACAGTTGTGCACATTCAATGTCTATGGTCAGTGCACATAGGGTGTACACACAATTTTGATTAGTGATCAGCAAGGGATCATTACAGCCAATTAGTGTCCCTTAACATGACATTCAAACAGATGTCTGGCCTAGTCATCAAGTGATCATTTGATCCCCACGGCTAGGTTCGTGCTCTTCGAGCACAATTTGCCTCTAGTTCTCATTCTTATTTAGAATTGTGTGATTTTTTGCTTTTTATCGACATAATTTATTTGTCAAAAATATTCGTACATCATTCTTTTTTATACATTTAAATAATTGCACCCCTCTTGAAAAAAAATGTTTCAATCCAAGGAACCGAAGTCAACAATTGCATTTGCGTACCAACGCGACATGCACGACGCAGTATAAACGCGCTGTTTCGTGTGTCATCGACTACCCCGCATAATTGCTGCATGCACTATCCATCTATTACCCAGTAATGGATGGGCGGAGCTTTGACCTAAACCAATAAAATTTCTTGTTAACATGATAAACCACTCCACTGAATAAGAATGAGAATTTCTGGAGCTACAAGCCTCTGAGGTATAATTCAGCAAACTCTTGTGTCCTTAAACTCTTTGGCTATGGCGCGCTGCTGGCAGTGACCCAAAACCCCATGCAGTATATATGGAAAGGGCTGGCAGCACCTTCATGAGATCACTGGTAAACAAATACAGGGAATCCCCATGACTTGTCCCTTATTTACATCTCATTTATAAAATACTGGTGACAATAAAATGACTGGAATATAACTGGCACAGTAGCCTATGGTAGAGCCATGCACAGAGGGAGGATGATACTGCGATGACTTAGATAAACTCCAGAGCAAGGAATCATTAAATGATATGAGTTGATACTATGCGGGAATAGCAATGATAATACAAACAATACAAGTTTTTCTGGATTTCCCAGGATTTATTCCGTCAAACGTAAAAATAGGACAAACATCCAGAGCCGAAGAGTGACATGATGTGATCAACACAGCCAAAGAATTTGTGAAAAAGAAGACAAAAACGGTATGTTCTTGTGTAAGATATTCATGAGTAGACTAAAGACTCTTTTAACGGAAAAAGCTGTACAATCCTTGTACTCCTTTGATCCTCTTTAGAAGATTTCATGCTAGGCTAATTCCATGATGTCTTACATGAAGGATGAACCAAAAAACCCCCAAGAAACAACAAATTTCAAACTGAAATTATCCCATTTTGGACTCAGTTAAAGATTGTGCTATGTTGAAACATTTTGGATTTTAGAATAAAGGTATGATTTTGGAACCGTACTCTCTTTACGACGAATTGAACCAAAAGCGATAACATTATTTTAATTGGAAGAACGCTGCCAGAGGCCGAGTCTTCCACGCAATCCAAACAACCTGCTGAACGCAACGAATCATACGCAACGAGACGCAACGTAGGGAAGGCGCGCGCCGAAATTAGCAACAACCTCGGTATGACGCGAGCGCTTCAACCTAGAAAATACCTTCAATACGCAGCGCTTACTACCTGGTTTCAATTAATGAATGAAAAACTGGCCACGCCAAACTTACATTTTCAACAGCTGTTTAAGAATTCACAATTAAGGCATTGTTGTTTTTTTTAATCATCCAGTGGGTCTAGATGTAAATACACAATGTGCATTATTTTCTTATCTCTACTCACCACTGCTCTGTTAAAATGAAGATCAGGAGTATTCTTTGCTATGGGGTCTTCGCCTAAGAAAACAAAGAATATATTTTGTTGGATGGATTACAAAATGTTCTATGGTGTCAGTCAGGTTTCCTTTGAGGTCCTCCTACTGGTATCCTTGTAACCAGTTACTAACCCCCTGTCCCATGGCCGAGTTTTCGGCGGATAAACCGGCACCCCCATCGGAAAGCTGATGAGGGGGTAGCGTGGTTCCCCTGGGAGAAATGAAAAAGAAGATCCTCACCACAAGGGCGTCATCTCTGGAGCTAATGGCGGCCATCCAATACATCTTGCCTTGCATGGTGGGCGTGGTTGCCCAAATGCTAGGCCCACCGCCGAAAACTGTGGATTGCGTCAGGAAGGGCTCCCGGTCAATTATCTTTTGCTCCAATAAATCCTCACACAGCAGTATTGCTGAGTGAGGTGTATCCGGCCACCCTCGTTAACGGGGACAAAATTGGATTTAAAACTTTGGTCTAACTAACTAACTACTAACTAACTAACTAACAACTAACTACTAACTAACTACTAACTAACTACCTGTAAGCATGCATAATTCTGCAATAACATGTTGCTTTTAAACCATCCTTCTTCCATTTATTGCAAATAAAATCATGTGCATTGTTAATTACTGCATTCAGCATTGACATAAAGGTGCTACGAGAAATTTCAAGGCATTTATATATTGTGACATGTTTATTGATTGACATTCAATAATTTTTACAATTTATTTGGAAAAGAAATGTCTTATAAGTGAAAACAAAGGGTATTTTGATTTGCTTAATTTCAATAAAAAAAACATAGGCTGAATTTCATATTTGGCTCGCAACTAAATTAGAAATTTCACAATTTTGGCACCAAAGAAATACTTCTCGACTTAAATCCTTTCAGATGAGGGTGCTTTTGATGGAACGCCTTATGACAGCGCAAAATTCAGGACTCAATTTTTTTAGGGACACCTGATGTGTGAAAATCTCTCCACGCACCTTTAATCTCGAATTCTTTTGACTTGTTCTTAATTCCTTTTTTTTTTTTTTTTTTTTTTAAACAAAAGGAAGTTTTTTTATATTCATATTATTCAATATAGATTAAAATTCCACTGTGTTTGAATATGTCCATATTTTTAGAAGAGTGAAATCACTAATTATCCCACCATAATTTGTAAATTATGCTAACCTGGCAAAATATTATAAGTAGTCAACTTTATCAGGTGGGATATTAAAATCGATCTCTGTAAATATTTTATATAATGCTTGTGTAGTAAATGTGATGTCTTTTTCACACATGATTGATTATGTACTTTTCTATTGGAAGGGCCAGTGGCCTATATATCATAATAAAATCTCTCATTGCAAGAGAACTGAACTGATATGCTCTGACTTACATTCATTAATGTTTATTATGAAAGAGGAAATATGATTAGACAAAAATCATGCATTGATATTTGTCATTGAACGGTGAGTATGTTAATGAGCATACGCGGAGTGCTTAGAACGTTTACGCGTGACGTTGGATTGATTCATTTTACAGGCGGGTGTGTGCATTTTTTCGTTGCAAACATTACTGCATTGGATTTCATGCCATATTCAGAATTTTTTTCGTAAAAATGTCTGCTGTGATAACGTTTTATGAATTAGGTTAATATCTGCATATTTTTAGTTTCTCGTGCAATGGCAAAAATTAATGCACTTGCATAAGTTTGACCAGACTCATAATGGCACTCGCCCCTGCAGGGCTTGTGCCATTATTCGTCGTCAACTGAGCGCACATGCATTTATTTTTTGCCAATGCACTTGAAGCTAAAAATATCCAGACATTAACCTCTAATTTTGACTTGATTTGATTACTTGCACCTTTGTCTTGGAGAAGCCAAGAAAGCCTCTGCAGGATGCTTATGTTCAATGTGCAACATAGTAGTTTCTGGAGAGTTGGGAAAGCTAGGTGTTTACACCCTGCTCTTTTCATATAATAATAATACAATTTACATGCACAGGTATTTATCTATGTACATGGGACCAACTGCTTTAGGTCCCCTCATGCTCTTAATGAGATGCTTTCTTAATTTGCTTACTCAATTCCATACAAACTATGAGGGAGAGCGTAATCCTGATTTTAACTATAGATCTTTATGGCTTGCTGTTTTTGCAAAATGATACAAAATGACACAGGCTCACAGTACCCATTGAATTACATATCGAGGGTTTAGGGCAAAAAGGCCTCATCTGCAATAGCTGCCAGGTGTTAGATTTGGCAGTATAACACTTAATAAGAACACAACTGACAAATGGCAGCTATTGCAGATGGGCCTTCTTGCAGTAAACCTTGATATTTTATTCTATTATCATACACTTTGATATCACAGATTCACAAAATAAAGTATGTAAACCAATGGGTGCAGTTAGCCGGTTTCATTTTCAACTTTACTAATTAAAGGGACATTCAGATATATGGAGGGAAGGGCACCCTCAATTTTTAAAACAAGGTGAGATTTTTTGTATGTATTCATTGCCATTGCTAACAATCTAATTAACAAACAAATCAAATAAGGAATGAGACAGATAGGTATTTATTATGAAACTAGAGCCATTCTATTTTTAAGATCCAGACAATTAAAGCCACTATCAGTCATTTTTTTTTTTACAAATTCAAAAACACATTTTTGTCTCTTAATTGCAAGTGTATATTTTATTATTACTTTTCTTTGTGAAAAACAGACACTTAGGCATTCTAAAGCGGTCTTGAAGATGCCCATTTCTGGGACTTAAAAAAGTCGGATACCAACTTTTATTATAAAAGCATAAAAATCATAATATCTTGACAAATGTGGCTGTTATGCTTAGCACTTGCAGGGTCTTTACTACAAAAATATCCATACACAGTGCAAAGAGACACTGGCACATTTGGAAAATGTGCATACTCAAGATCAGGGCTGTAATGCAGGATTTTATTTTTAGGGGCGTGACTTTGAAAAAGTAACCTTTTTTTGGTAAAAATGTGCAATGTCCCTAAGGGGTTTTTTTTTTTACTTTTTGAACATCTCAATCACCAAATTGGACTTTTTGTCAAAATTTCTCTGAATTTTGGATTTTATCAAAAATCATCACACAACGTGGACCTTTTTGCCCCCCTTTTTTGTGGCTTTTCACCCCCCAACCCACCCTCCCCATTCTAAAAACGATATTTTTATTGGTTGCAAACTTTTATATCGTCTTAGCCCTCGTCTGAAATGATTAAGCCCAATTCAGTGCCCTATGGGTAAACAAACGATGTTTCCTAATAAAACCACTCCGGGGTGGTTACACCTGCCAGAGTTGATTCCTTCTGCAAACCCAACCTTATATGGCCGGTAGCTTTATTATCAATTAGTTGGCGTCTGTGAACATCCATGCAATAACGCGAGTTTTTAAAATAATGTAAACTGGCCCACAAAGCTAAAAATCATCGTATTAGCCTCGAGCTCCTATACAGGTGTTTTTCAAAAACGGTTTTAATTTTATATTTTGGTTACATGACTATACAAATATATATTTTTATTTTTTCCAAGGTCCTAGATTTCATTGAGATGAAAAATTTGAAGAATTTCATATTTATTGAAAATGTGCCAGGCCCGCTTTAATCCACAACTAACCACCAACTACCCTACCGAGCAGGGCCATTTACTTCCAGTAAATCATTAGTCACACTGGACTTTGAAAACAGGGAACCCTAGATAGATTTATACAGGGACTGGCCTTTTAGGTGCTATAAAGCATGCTCTCCTTACTCACCACATGAGAGTTCATTTTAAACGCTCCTTAGATCCAATCCACAGTCTGTTTTACATTATACCAGTGGCGTACAATGCATGGATCCGGGGGGGGGGGGTAAAAATTTTCCAAGTCTAGTCCTGGTGATTTGCTCCAATGAATTCTGAACTTGACGAGATGCGCGCTTAGCGTGTGGTGAAAATCAACAAATGTTTAGTTTAATTTTTCCCAAATGTGGCCGAATTGGGCGAATTCCCCAAAGAAGAGTAATGAAAATGCATATTTTGGTCCACTCCTCCATCTCGGATCGTCCAACTTTTTTGAGCCAAGGGGGAAACTTTCCCCTGTCGGTCGCCACTGATGCATACTTGACATTTTTATGAATCTTATCTTGAAATGACTTTGGCAGGATATTTTTAGTATCCTTGCAAGGGCACAGACATGTCTAGTTTAATATTTTTTAGATCCTCTTTGATTGCTTGACCATTTCTTTTGTTTTTTGTTTGTTTTAGAGCTGCTCATCGATTACTCCCCTTACAAGTTCCAGGAGGTTCTTTGTCACTCCCCTGCTCATTTTAAAATACCGTCCCTAATTATGGTACTGCATGATTCAAGAGATCAGTGAAATAGAGCATCTTTCTAGACCTAAACCGTATGATCATTTCTGGAAACTATTGTGCTCATAATAGGTCATTAGAGGTTGTTTGAGTCAATCCACAATCCACAATTCTTGGAAATTTGCCCTTTCAATAGATCTGTGATCCCACAAATCCTACTTTACACACAAAACCCTGACTTTATGCTCACTTTCGTCCTGGATTTTGGCATATTTTGGCCTGGTCCCACTGCTGGAGCAAACATGCACAGGACCTTACGGAATTCAGTGAAGCAGCCAGACCCTTTAACCATCTCTGGCTGGATCATATTTGAGACCACAGTGTTTGGACACGATAACAAGAAGAGAAGCATGATTATGACCGTTTTGTGGTTCTTATTCTTCTTGAAACATTTATTCCCAAACTGACACCTTTTAGTACAGTAAAGTTATAGGCACCATTGCCATGCTTATGGGACTGGATTGATTCAAAACACCCTCATGAAGTGAACCCCAACCTTTGAATTGACTTTACAGCCGTGCACGTAATGCTCCCTATCACTGTTTTTAGTAACGCTGTGGTCTTGGCCCAATGGCAAAGAACCTTGTCAGGTATGCATTGCCCGCAACGACTGAAATGGAAATTAAAATTTAAAAAAAATTAAAGTGTCTCTCGTGGGTGCTTGAACACACACCACACTCACACTCATGAGAATCATTGCCTTAGAATAGGACAACCTATACGAATAAACACTAATTTTGCCTAGTTCCCAACAATGCAAAAGCCTTGTCCAAGGCTGATGGGCTCTATGCCGAGACTACAGTAAAAGAACATGATTGCAGTTTCAATGGCGTGTAGGCTTGTATACTACATTATCAGTGGTCCCTTGTAGGCAAAACAGTTAATAGCTAAATCAAATTGGTCCACTATAGTCTCATAGCCCACTTGGGGACTTCAGCAATAAATTAATTGGATCTCCTATGATCGCGAATTCATAAAGTTAGCTGGTTTCACATTTCCCTACTTCTTGTTTCACAACTAGCTTGATTCCATGAAAACATGTGGCTTCATTTTTCTACCTGAACAGTATGGCTAATAATTACCCAAAAAGCAGGCAAATAGTCTGTGACTGTGGCAGCTATGGTTTCAGAGAGTACTGAGGGAGTAATATCCTTATTTTAGGGCCATGGTCAAAACTTTGTGTACAAGATAACAGATACTTATTCAGTATGAGTATCTGTGACTTGAGGGTTTTGGCTGACAACACTGCAGCAAAATATTCTGATTCTTCTGGATTGTAATTAATACAAGAAGGACATTTGCGGGTTATGCAGTAAAAACAAAGTTGCCCCGTTGACTTGCAACAGGGGTGTGATTGAGGTTGTGGAAAAAATCTGAATTTGTAAAAAAAACCTTAAAAAACAGGTAATTGGACCTAAAATGCTTGAAATCGGGCCGAAATTAAATAAAGTTGCGGAAATTTTGAACATAAAAATCCTGAATCGGAAAATCCTGAATAATCACACCCCTGTTGCAATTAAGTAGAATAAAACAGCAATTTTGCAAGTTCCAACAATGCACACAAGTACAATGAACTTACACCATGACGTTCCATCCTTGAAGTCCATCTGTACAGCTTATTGGCATGCATGATTCACACTTTTCTGTATAAATTGCAGTTTTCGTTCTTTGGTCTTACCTAGTTGTCTTAACACCATGGACAAATTCCTCAAAGACACTTTGTTCTTGGACTGGAAAGATTTGGGAAAAATAAGAATCTTATGTTAATTGCAGCATAGATATAGGATGGACTCAGCACATATGTTCCAAGTAAATTGGATAGAAACATTAACTTTCTGTTAACATTACTTGTATTGAGTCATCACCTCATCATCTGAGACCATTTGAGACAACACCAAACTATTGCCAAGAATTTGACACTATAGTGGCTGGAATGAATTCTCGGACAGAATTGAACATACACCAGCGTGAAGTGCGCTAACTGGCAGGGACAGCGAACATAGTCAAGGCAATGGAGATGGTCAAAAGTTATGCGCCAAAATCAATGCGTAGCTGGCAGCATTTACACGGAATGTGAAGCGGGGGGGATGTTCAAAGAAATAAATCCATCAACTATAATCTCCTTATCATCATCTTGATCCAGCAGGCTCTGTGAACTTGACTGTTGATTCATATGAGATACAATCAATTATTTTATTTTTCTGTCATTGTAAAAACTTCTGAAGCTTCAAGAGGTAAATTTTATGTTTCAATGGGTTTTGGTTTTGAGTCCATTCCACAATGCACCAGTTTTGGGAAATTCCCCTCAATAAGGTCACATGATCCCACAAAATCCTGTGATTATAACAACATTTCATATATGACTTTTACATCATTTAAGCCCAGAGTACTTAGAGGATTTTAGCATGATCACGAAATGTCTTGTGGACTCCTTGAACACTTTTTATCTAAAGAGACATGAGGAGATTTCCATGAAGAAATGCCCACAATTGTTATCGAACCCTGTTTGTTACATTTGGAATGATTACCAAATGTCTAATACATTCTAATACAATCACCAGGGGCGGATCCAGGATTTGAAAAAACATCAAAATGACGGGGCTGAAGGCTAAACGCAAGATTTTGCAGACATTACCGGGGAGACGAGCGCCCCCTCCCGGATCGCGCGCTGAACACTGCCGTGGAAAAGCCGACATACGCAGTCTGTATATATAAGACGATTTGTAGTTTCGAGTGCACGACAGGAAAGTCAGAGCATGGTTTTCTATGGGGAACAATTACAATAGCAGGCAAGTTCAAGCAAGCAAGATTTGCGGTTTTCTTGTACATGTTGGTCCAATAAACCTTTATAACGTTCTCGGTAGGTGGTATGCAACCGATTCAGTGAAATTTGAGAGAAATTTGATCTGAAAAATCTCCTCCTGTCACTTTAAGTACTGACCTGTGTTAGTACAGTACAGTATAGGCCACCATTGCAAATGCATTATGGAATTGATTAAAAACATCCTCTGGGTAAAACCACAAGATCTTCTCTGCGGCAGACTCACATAATGTAGCGCCCCTGTGAAGCAATTCCTAGCATTCTCAACATCTTCTTCTTCCAGTAACACTCCCCAAGATGGTTCCAGGCTTCAACTAGCTTGGGCTCCAACTTAACAGCTTTTGCAAGACACTGCAGGCCTTCCTCACTGTACTCTGGCATCCCATTGAAAGCTTTGCCTCGTTGACAAAGGTACTCAGCTGTGCTTCGGCCTTGGTCTGAAGCAGGAGAAGGCAATAAAAATGCACACACAGGCTATTAAACAAGGCGGTTCTCGAACCACAAGTGTTTGCTGGTTGCGCGATCACTTGTTTTGTGATAAAAATTTGGCATTGATGATAAGAAAGGAGAGCAATTTTAAGCACTGGGAGAGAAGTGTTATGTGTAGCTGAAGTGCATTGTGAAAAGGTAACAAACAAACAATGTCTTGAAAAATATGCATAAGCTAATTAAAATTCATGAATATGCAAATAATGCCACCAAAATCTTCTACAAACATATAATGCTGGCAACCGTTACTCTCTGCACCCTAAATCACAGTTAGAAGTAATCAAACCGGCATAGCGTTTAGCCAGCAGAGCATTTTTTTTTTAAAAAGTTAACCGAGTCATACGGACTGGACACACACACAGAATTTTGGACTAGTAGGTGCCTCATGAACATTCGTTTCAGGCGACACAAAAACCTTTATGTTCCCATTACTAAATGCAATTTTGTAGTACAAAATGACCCTAAGGAAAATGTCATTTTTCTGCTAATGAAGTAAAGCTACTCAGTTGCTGGAATTGGGTTTTACCATGGAACTGTAACTCTGTATATCATCCAGCTAGAATAATTTACAGGTTTATCACTAACTTTTTGAGTGCTCAGAACTCTTTTATAGAGTATGCAGACTATGGCTGGTATTCTGAAAGAGTCTAACTTTAGACCTGGGTTTAAACCCCTTACAGCATAGTTTTAGAGTATGTTGGAAAGAAAAATGGTCCACTTATTCAATTGAGGGTGTTTGTTTTTGCATGAAAATGAACATAAAATGTCAACTGACAATTACATTAAATCATTGGCACCGAAAGTGTTTTGTAGTAGGGCAAAAAAAAAGGTAGAAGCTTCAGTAAACGAGGGTTAAGTCCTGAAAGAAGGGAGTTATTTATTCCAGAAAAGGGGACTTGCATCAGATAAGAGGGGGTGTCTGGTAAATTTCACCAGATGAGGGTTCCCTCCTCTACTGTAGATAAGACCATGATTTAATATCAAATTGACATTCACAAAAGATTTAAGCGTACGGCAAATATCAACACACCTTCAATGCATAGGCTTTCTTACCCTGGTGTTCATTGAGAATGGCCAGAACTTTCTCCAGTTCTTTTCCCAGCTCTTCTGTTTTGTGTATAGCTTTCTCAATTCCGTTCCTCTCAAAATAATGATCTCTGAAGTCATAGAGGCCATCAACTGCCTCCTGTATGGGGAGAAAAGAAAATGGTGATTTCTTAAAACTCTTTGATCCTAGGTCTAAATTTCAGATAAGAAATGACTATTTCAAGAATTTTAAAATTATCTGTTTAAGTGCTTACAGCTGTTTGAAAGTCTAATTTATTAGATGACAAAACAAAAAATATCACAGATGACAGAGTTTTGACAGGTCAATTACATTTTTATTTTTTTTTTTCATTATTCATGGGCAAATATTCTAAAAATGAAGTGAGCTGGGGCTCACTGCAAATGGGCGACGCCTGGGGATTTGTGGCCACACTGACCCTTTCTTGACTGCATCTCACTGAAAGACCATTTTTTCCTGTCACCTATTGACCATCCCCCTAATAAGCTCTCACTGAATTACCCATTTTCCTTAAAGGCAGTGAACATGGCTGTCGTGTACCTAAAAACCTGGAGACTATATACACGGCAACTTTGTTTTTCTGTCAATCAACAAGTATCTGGCTTCCTGAATGGCTCCAGTGTAGCCTTTATAGGCGGAGCTATGCTCAATAAAAATTGTTCTTAAACAGCTGTGAAAATGCTTAAAATATGATTGAAATACTCCAATTCAGTATTAGTACCTAGCACATGTATGAAAATTTAATTTACTTCAACACGAACTGCTTACTGAAGACTGAAGAGTGTTAATAATAGGAGAGATGTGGATAAAGTATTCTTAAAGGTGCAACAAGAGATTTTGAGGCACCCACATATTGTGTCATAATAGTAATTTCATATAGATTAGACACTCAATAGATTTCTTACCTTGTATTTCGCTACAGAAAATGTCTTAAAAGAGAGAAAAAAGGCGATTTTGATTTGCTTAAATATTTCAATGTAAAACATAGGCTGAATTTCGTATTTGCTCCTATACGAAATTAGAAATTTCACAATTTTTGTACCAAAGAAACATTTCTCAGCTTAATCCTTTCAGATGGGATATTTTTGATGGAAAGCCTACATCAGGGCATAATTCAGTACTTTCGATTGTTTGGGGACACCTGATATGTGAAATCTCTCGTTTGCACTTTAGTGACAGAAAAAGCTGTGAATATGACATGCAACCCTATGGAAAAATGCCCTCAGAAACATGAATTAACATGACTGTATTACTCTTGATTTTCCTTATATGTTGTAAAATAAAAAGATAAAGATAATAACTAATAAATTTTAAAATTATTATCATTAATGTATTTTCATTGGTGATTGTGAGTTTATCCATGGGTTTCCAGAGCTACAAAAGGACCACCAATCACATTAACAAGAAGCCAAGGATGAATGTGGGGATGAATTTAGTACATGCCATCACATCTTCAACAAGCAGTTTATTCCATTGAGGCTGCCGAATTCATTGGGGTGGTGGCACAATCACATATTTCAAATGTGTCATGTTCAGAGTTTTGTGAATAAGAGCATTTACATGCGAATAAGAGTAATAATGACGTTTTTTAAAATAAATTCGATTTTCAGAGGCAGGTTGTGGAGCATGCGGGGTGGCGGATGCAAATCAAAAACTTTCAGTAAATGTCAGTTTAAAATTCGTGATGGACCCTGCAATGCTTATATCATGCTTGACCTAGTACACGACCACCCAATATGGTAGTGTCTAGTCAGAGCACCTCGGACTACAGCTAACACTGCTTTCAAAAGCCATTTTTGTTCGTGAATCACAAATTTATAAAATTCAACCTTGATACATCATCAAAAAACGGGTTAGACAGAGGGAACCTCCTAGTGGATTATGTGATCAGCAGGATTGGTTTACATATACATTGGTCATAAAGTCAATAAAAAAAAAAACCAGGGGGGGGGGGGGGGGGGGGGGGGGGGGGGGAATATATAAATACGAGCGATCACCTTCCGGATAGTACAGGGAACTTTACGTCGTTTTTGACATTGGTGGTCAGGCCGGACGTCAAAGGACAATAAGCAGTGAAAGCTTGTAGCAATCAAGCACTGTATAAAAAGGTATCTTGCCGACGCGTGCTGCGTCGGAAGTCAATTACGCTAAGAAAAATAACCCTAATGGCGCAGTATTTCTCATGCACCGACTTGTACTTGTTATTATCTCCTGCAATTCTGTTTCTTCGATGAAAATAAATATAAGTCTATTTTGGAGATATTCTTGTCGAGGCTTGTGCTACACGATTTGACTTATGTAATGTCGTTAACTAGAATGGAGGGTGAGTTGTAAAATGTGAAATGCAAAATTAAAAGATTGATAATGACTCGTCTGAAATGCACGAAATTTCAGTATGACTCCGTTGTCATTCCCTTCCGACCTGTTGTGGAAAATAATCTGCTGCAGAATTCTGCAACCTTCCAACCCAGCTCGTCATGTCAAACACTGAAAACACGAGCTCATTTACATTCTGTGTACTATTAAAGTATGTCTCCAGTAAACATAAGACTTCCGTTATACATTTTTTAGCATCTGACCAAAAAGGCAACAAGATTTCATAACCTTACTCGGATTTTTTTAGCAACTGGATTGCTTTCCGAAGAAGTTCAGCCCATTGCGATGACCTTTTTGGTTATGTGAACTCGTTTATTGAGGCTTTTGTATTTCACCTATTTATGTGAATTTATTTAAGATTTCCATTTTTCTAGTTAAAAGAAGTAGCTATTATGGAGAATGTGATTTTATATATTTAAATTTTATTACTGCATATGTAAACAAAAACCTGACGAAGGTAATTAATTTTCGTAAAAAATTCCGTTATATGTGAGTAAGCGTAATAAAAGACTGCCTACACATGTCACACAGGGAATCGCCATCCTGATCAAACTTACAGTAGGATGGCTGATCCGAGAGGCTGGCGAATGCAACCCAACAATTCATGGCCGTCTAAGAAAGATTCATCACACCAGAAGAGCGGACACGATAACTGTTGTGGACAAAATTGATGCTCGGGAAGTTTTTGATATCCTTGCTTTTAACTCAAGGGCATGGCATGTTCATTTGGATTAACCCGAACGCGGCGGAATGGCGCGGATGCAATGAGAGAAAACGAAAACGTAGGGGTACCAGGTCGGAAAATGTTTCTCTGCATCTCGGCCGTTCAACAACTATTTTTTTGGCGCGCAAATGACTATCATTGGACCTCATTGCATCTGGGACCGTCTCCGGAAAAATGAGCGAGGTTCCTAGTTGCATTTGGGCCGTCTTTAAGGAAAATGACGCGCTGGTCCTGTTGAATCTGGGCCGTCTTCGGGAAAAATGACGACGATGTGTTCTTTTTTTCGGTTGAATCTGGGCCGTATTGACTTTACGCACTTATTCCTGTGCAGGGAAAAAAGGACGAGATGCAAGAAACGCAAATTTGTCCATCGTCATTCCCGTGGGAAATGATGCGAGCTTTTTCACTGCCTTCGGGACGGTTTTGCACGCAGAAGGCGCATGCTTTCATCAGCGGGTGGACACTGGGTAAAAATGGCCCAATAGAACAATTTTGATTTCGATGGTGATCGCGCCACCATTTTCGACAAGCTATTTTTTTAATTAGCATAAACGAATTCATGCGTTTAAACCGGAGCATGACGTAGAATAATAGCGCCACGCACGACTATGACGTAGGGTAATCGCGCACTCACGACTGCGCGCGAACAAAGCTAAAAATTTCATGCAGATCAGAGTGCAGTACCGAATCCATTATTTATTTATTGATTTATTTATTTATTATCCCTGTTCTCATTGCATTCCACGCGATGTTCCTCGTTGCATCTGGGGACGTCTTTCCCGGAAATGCGCGAGTTCCGTTGCATCTGGGCCGTCTTCGGGAAAATGACGCGATGTTCTCGTTGCATCTGGGCCGTTCTTCCGGGAAAATGACGCGTTTTTTCGTTGCATCTGGGCGTTATGATTTACGCTACTTATTTCGATGCCGGAAAAAAAAAAAAAAACACGGCCGAGATGCATGAAACGCAAACGCAAAATTTGTCTCGAGTTGGCATATGGCCATTAAAAATAAAAATAGTATCACTCGTGCATTTGGGGCGTCGGTCGGCAAAAAGACCCGTCGGGTTAGGGTTAGGTTAAACTTCCAGACCATGGATGGACATGCTTTAAACAGACTTAAGGCCAAGTAACAACTAAAACTGTTTCGCGTCCCGAGGTTTTTGTTTTTTGAAAAAAAGGAGGAGGAGCGGGCTTTATATTTTTTATTTTTCAAATGGCGCACCATTCAAGATTTTCGTCAACTCCAGGTGTTAACCTTATCACACGTGACGTCAAAAAACTAACAGAGACATAAAGTCACACAAGAACTGAAACAGAATTATTTACAATGTTTTAATAGTGCTAGCACCATGTTTTAGCGCATAAGGTTTTGTTGTTTTTACCTCTTCATAAAAGCATCAACTGAAGACTAACTTCAATTGGACAAGAGTTCATATGCAATTTCTAAAAATCAATCGTCGTCAACAGAATAAAATGAAACGAGACCCAATCTCGTGTTTGGTTATTAAACCTCTACGCCAGTCGCTTTATTTAAACATCGTCAATCGTACTCTGTATCATGCCTGATGTGTGGCGCGATTCCAGGGTGCAAAATAAGGAACGGGGGGGGGGGGGGAGGCAGTTTTAAAGGGCACAAATAAAAAGTGCCTTCGAAATGCAAGGGCATGAGTAATTCAGCAATTAAAAGGGCATCAAGGCAAATTTGTCAACATGGAAAGGGATCAAGGCAATTTTTTCAGTTCTTTGAAGCCATATAAGCCAGTATGCCTGCATGGAAGGCACTGGAAGCTAAGGACTGTGGATCCAAACCTGAACAAAGTTCCATATCAGGCAGTTAGGGGTCACCTAGGAGCTATCAGAGGCATGGATCATATCTATTAGCCTTTCAGTTATTTTACTTAAGAGGAGACAAGAAATATATTGAGAGTAAAATCATTATAAGTTTGATTTTTGAAAAGTTTCATGATAGTGATGCATTTTGATGCCTTCAGGAGGGACATCATCCACACTTTGTCATTAACTAGTTCATTACTGCTTCAACTG
The DNA here is from genome assembly GCA_023653785.1 of Ophioderma brevispina. NCBI lineage: Eukaryota > Metazoa > Echinodermata > Ophiuroidea > Amphilepidida > Ophiodermatidae > Ophioderma > Ophioderma brevispina. The sequence continues at coordinate 42,627 of JAMKCH010019510.1, forward strand.
CCGTATGAGAAAACACAAATAAATTTATGATGTATAAACTTAAAGGTCCATGGACATGGCTGAGTAGAACATTTCTATTTTTTTTTTTTTTTTTTTTTTAATGTTAAAAGGGGCAAAACACCGATTTTTAAAAAGTGACCATCGGGGAAAGTGTTAAATTTCAAGGATTAAAAAATGACCCCAAACACTGGCAGGAGGGCTTCTCCTGTTTCGCACGCGTAGCAAAGATTGTGGAGTTGGATTTGACCCCGTTTAATGCCGTGTCAGAGAAGTAACACGTTGTAAACAAAGCTCACCGTGGGCTAACCGCCCACGCACACTCCAGATATTCTCCTTGTCGGTTTCTTTTATGGGAACTTGAATAAAGATATTCTGTTCTGATTCTGCCTTGTCCGGTAAGGTCACCGTGGTGGCAGCCGTCGAACAATACAGCACATTTATAATCCGTAATGTTAGGCATCAAATCAAGAAAAAATTATGCCAAATGATCAACCGTCGCACGCATATCCCGCGAGTTCAAACTGTGTACGTATGCAAGAACAAAAGGGGCCCACGCGCACGTCCGGTCCACGATGACGATCATGCCGCGTATGGTACCGCGTATTTGTCCTCGGACGTCACTTATGGGTCACGCTTGCCAGCGCGATAATTCAATATTCATTGGAAATTCCTTTGAAAGCTTGTCAAAACACTGATATCATGCCCAATTTTTATCAATATATCGGTTTCTCAATTACTGCTCATACAGATTACATTGATACCAATAATAATATAATGAAACCATTTTTGGTGGTAATATAAGTTGTTTAAAGCATGTCCATGGACCTGTAAGGTGGATCATTCGGCTACGGCTCTGCAGATGCTCGTTGAAATTCTCATGAAATGTCGGTATTGGTTTGAAGAAACAGGGTGCCAAATTTTATTTTTTCCAAAAAGGCGGTGGGAGATAGGTCACCTTATGCATTTTCAAACTTCCATAGACTTTGTACAGGGACTGATTTTGGCGGTATAGACAATGACCAAAATGGGGCAATTTTGTGAAAAAACTACACATTTTTATTCATTTTTTTCTCAAGTATTGATGAGTATAAGATTGTTGTTTGTTTTTTATGGTTAGGAACTTCAATATCCATAGAATTTTTCTATTTTTCTGTATATCGTATATACGTATCAAAAACAAAGAAAAGAACAGGTTGTCGCAACAACACCTTTTGGCTGATTATTTCTAGAATACTGAAGTTTCCACTTTTCAGATTTTCTAGGAAGGAAACTACCACTCAGTGGTGATGAATAAGCGTTTGTCATATGAAAGGAATCAAATTTAGAAAAATTCTCATTAGTTTTGCAGCGTGAGTGTTTCTATTTGAAAATTACAGGTTGTTTTTACTTCCTAAATTATTTTTCCCTAAAAATCATTTTTCTAAACAATTAAACACTTGATTTAAAAAAGCCAACGTGTAGACTTAGGATTTTGTTCATACACATATCCCTGGAGTTACAGTTTAAAAGCACCTTCCATTTAGGCTGGAAAAAATTATTGAATGAAAAAATTAGGGGCATTTTAAAAAAATAATAAAAACACTAAAAACAAATCAGCAATGTCCGAAACTGCAAAATATGTGGAGGAAAGTTCAAGCCTTACCATAGTCAAGTTGGGACTAAATTGATGTTAGGTGCTTGATTTTATGGCCATTTTTTCTGGAAGACCATTTTATCCGATTGATCCTTACCTTAGAACTACGCTCCTCAAATTTGAATTCAAGAGAGAGTTAAATATAAAAAGTGTAGGAGAAAGAAAAATTAAAATAAAGACCAAAAAATGTTAATGATTACCTTTACCCCTGCTTGAGGGTTGAATAATACTGCCGCCATTGCGAATCACCAAAACAGTATCTCTTACAACATAATAAAAACTGGCACTTGATGACCCATACTTAGGAGGGCTATCATGGAAACAGCATAAAATCAAATGTGTTCATTATTATATTATTATGGGACACTATTAATGGCGTCAATCATAAAAATACCAGAGCGCATTCAATACAAAGAAAATATACACAATTAGCAATAAAATCTCGAAACTTATCACGTGACAAGTTGTCGGGGAATAAACGTCGGGTTTTACATCACTTGATGTGATTCCGTTTGTAAATTTTAAAGTTTCTGCAACTTTTAATCGAAAAATATCATTCGAAAGGTGGGTTAAGTATGTATAAATTTGCAGAAAATTTTTGGTCAAATATCTAAGATTTCCTGGTTAATTCTTTTTGTTAAATCTAACTTTTTTTTTCCTGTGTTTTTAAAAACTCGCTCGGATATTTTCTGAACCCTTACTCAGTTGTTTTCACTTATGGGACTAAAAAACGGGACAACATACGGCAAAATCGTACCAATGCCTGGTTTGCATGGTTGCTTCTGGTTCTTGCAATACAGAAGAGAGATTACAAAAAAAAAAAACACAATGGCACGCCGCACATGGCTAATGACTCGCGCGTGTGGTATATTCCCGGGCTGTTTGGGCCATTTTACTGCTTAAACCCTTACCCGGCCGAGAGGAAATTGAGGAGCAAACGAAAGCGTGCCGTACGGGTACCGGTCGGAAATCGGAAAAGGTTTTTCGTTGAATCTCGGCCGTCAACAACTCTATATTTGGCTCGCGAAATGGAATCTCATTGGGCCCTCATTGATATGGGCCGTTTACCGGAAAATGACGCGATGTTCCTCGTTGCATTTGGGCGTTTTACGGAAAAGGACGCGATGTTACTCGTTTTTGCATTTGGGACGGTTTGACAGCAGGAGGGCAACTGCTTGTCATCAGGCGGGTGGTGTGACACTGTGTTACAAATGCCACTAGACCATTTCGATTTCGATGGATGCTAGCCCACATTTCAATAAGCTAGATTTTTTAATTATGCATTCAAACCGATTCATGAGTTAAACGGAGCATGAGTAGCTAATGCGCAGCACGAATATGATGTTAGGTAATAGCGCCACTCAAGAATGAGGAACTATAACTAAATATTTCATGCAGATCAGTGAGCAGAGTACAGCACTCCATTATTTTTATTTTATTTATTATTTATTATCCCGGTACTATTTGTTGCTGCGCCGCGATGTTCTCGTGCATCTGGACGTCTTTCCGGGAACAATGGCGCGATTGTTTTTCGTTGATCTGGCGTCTTCCGGGAAAAATGAGGCGATGTTTTTCACTGCATTATGGCCGTCTTAAGCGGACAGAAAAAATGACGCGATGTTTTTCGTGTGAATTGGGCCGTTATTGACTTTACGCTACTTATTCCTGTGTGCCGGGAAAACGGCGAGCGGGGCAATGAAACGAAACTTTGGCTCTCTGTCTAAATGCGTTAATTAAAAAATAAAAAAGATGCCTTAGTTGCATTTGGGCCGTCGGCCGGCCAACAAAGACCGGTGACGGGTTAGGTTAATCAGCATTAAAACATGGGGGCTGGCATATTTAAAAGATGTTACCGTTTTCGGATGATATCATGACGGAATCAAAGTCGGGAAACAATTGATTGGATAGAAGGACTTGTGCAGAAGAATTGCATTTTCGGGGGAGGTGCAACTTTGGCATGCAGTCATCCAGGCTTTGACAACAGACAGAATACTCAGTCCTGGTTGGATTCGTTTTTTTTTTAGTGAATATTTTTCTTTAATACATAAAAAATAAATCGATGGCGGCTCAAAAAAAAGGAGCGGGCGGGGGACGACGGAAAACTGTTTTTTCTTTTACTTCGCCTAACCACCAGAAACTGGTTTCATTTAGTATTGTTTGGTATTCAATGTAAAATCGATCGAAGCAGCAGTACTTGAGAACGATATGTGCTAAAAAATTGGGCATAATATCATGTGTTTTGGACAAGCTTCAAGGAAATTCCAAAAGAAAGTGAGTTATCGTGCTGGCAGCGATGACCCGAAAGTGACGCCCAAGTAACAAATACGCGTCACGCGTCATCGTAATCGTGGAACGGAAGTGGCGCGTGGCCCACGTTTTCTTGCCTACGTCACAGTTGGAACTTATCCGGGTGATATGCGTGACGTGTTGTATAATATGGCATAATTGTTTTCTTATTTGGTGCCTTAAAATACGATAATAATGTGCTGTATAGTCGAAGGGTGCAACCAGCGGCAACCGTACCTACAAGGAGAATCAAACCAGAATAGCTTTATTCAAGTTCCCAGATAAAGAAACGTTCGCATTGACATTTCCCGTCTCCGACACCAAAGAAGAGTATTCGGGAGTGTGCGGTTTTTTGCGGTTAGCCACGTGTGAGTTTTGTTTACAATTTAATCTTGTTACTTTCTGATCGTCATTAACAGGGTCAAATCCAACTCCAACATCTTGATGCGTTTGCGAAAACAGGAGAATGCCCTGTCCGTTTAGGGTAATTATCCTGAATTAACACTTTCCTGATGTTCACTTTTAAAATTCTGATTGCGATCCAGGCTTGAACATTTAAGCAGGGGCAGGCGGGAAATTGACCTGCTAAAGGCAAAAATGCCCCTGTTTGTGAAACACAAACTGAGTTACATTTGTTATAGACCAGGGGCAAAATTGTTAAAGACACCACAACACTTGCTCCCTCGGATCTGACCAATCCTATTTCAAGCCCTGACGTGCGATACCCTATGATAGGACTAATGTTGGAGTACGAAAATGTAAGAAATTACGAAATGTCTACTCAGCCGTGTCCAGAGATCATACTTTTCAATATTGCACATTTTGTTTTTTTTACCACGATTCCCTGGGCTTTCCCTTGTTTGTTTTCACTATGGTGAAGCCCTGAGAAGTAGATCCACTTCCATAGTTTAGTCTTGCGTGATACAGACAGGTCCTTGCTTAATTAGGGTATGAATTCAGTATTCTGCCACCACATACTTCAACATGCAGTTTATTCTGTTGAAGCTGCCGAATTTACATGGTGGTGGCAAAATACTATTTATTCTTTGAAGAAAAAAAAAATAAAATGACAAATGAATGGCATGATAATATTACATTGTACATTGTCACGTGTACAGCTTGTATTGTAAATTTTGTGAAGCTACCAGCTATTATCTGGAATCAAATCTGAGACGCTGTTTTTGTACTGATTCTGAATTTGCTTATTCCGCATTGGATCCGCTGCGCACCCACCCCGGCTTTTTCAGTACACTCCCGTACGTAGCGTTGTAGGAGGTAGGTACGGACGACGTGCAACGCTACGTGAACGAGCTAGGTCAAAACTTGCAGCTGTGCATACGCGGTCAACGCACAACATTTTAACGAAGGCCGACGCGTCTCAGATTTGATTCCAGACATAATAAACTCGGCAAAAAAAGTTCCTGGACAGTTAGAAAAATTTAAATATTTCATATTTATTTCTCATAGAAGGCAAATACTTGTATATCAAAATAAAGAGACATTCATCTCCTGTCAGTTTTGGATGGAATTGCAATGTTAGCATTCATGCATGACTGATCACATCCACTTAACAATGGCAAGGTTCTTAAATGAAATTGCAAAAATTAGCATTTCGGCCAATTCAATTTGGAGCAGTGAATCTGTCTGTGAGTCAGTTACAACACAAAGGCAATAATTATGGGATACTGGGTTTGGATTTTTCTCACAATGAAAGCATTAAACTTTGATGACACAATGAAACATCGTTTTCCAAAAGCACAGCAATGTCAGAACTTGTCAATCTTGGATGCATCTGGTTTTAACACAATGTAATGCGATGGCTTCACGCCCCTTCCTTGCTGCACTTCTCGTACACAAAATGTTTCTCTACCGTTCCCCCTCTCTATTCCAGACTTGTCCCCTTCCATCATTGTGGTGGATACAAAATCTGGATTGATCAGTAAAGAGAACTTGACGTCATTGTCCCCTTGTGCATCTTTCATGGTTTCTGGTCCACCATAACCTTGCTTGCCGATGTTGAGGTGTAAGTCAAGTTTTCTTTGCAGGTTTTTTGGACCATATTCCGACGTCATGCATGGAGTCTATTCCTTACAGTTTGAACTGAGAAGCGACATGCACCTTGACCTTGATGAGCGGCATGGATTGGGGCTAAATAACTGGTGCGGTCACAGTTTATCTCCTTAGGACTATAGAGTTCTGATACATTGGACTCTTCATCTAGGTTGTAACTTTGGTCTCCGTCGGACGATAGTTAACTTCTCCACTCTCAATGAAATCGGCGGTGTAGAAACTTGAACTTGCTTGGTGATACGTGAAAAACATGAGCGACATTAATGAAAGGAGCGTCCAGCCTGAACATACCCTAGGATCTCGCCACGATCCTGCTCCGCGTTTTCCCATTTTTACAGAGGACAAAACATGCAGGTGGTGGATTAACACAGTGGGTTCAACACACGGATCTTCCACTTTCATCTCACTTCTGTTTCCAGTGTGGAAGAAAGTGTCAAAATTGAGTATTCAATTCAAACTTTGAATAACTGGCACCATTGCAATTTTTCATTTATGGCACCTCGTCTTCACATAATGTAAACCAAACCTGCATGAATGGTGACATTTTAATTCCACTCAAAGCTGATAGAGGATGAATGTCTGTTTTATTTGATATACAACTCTTTGCCTTTTATAGATATAAATATGAATAATTTGACTTTTCTAAGTGTCCAGGAACTTTTTTTGCCGAGTTAGTGGGAATCATGGTCGTTGCATGACTTTATAAACTAAAAATCCATTTTTATTGTCAATTTGCCATAAAACACTTGATGATTTGCTTCACAGCACAGTCACGAATTGCTATAACAGCAATATTTTCAAACAATTCCATAGCATGCATAGTGTTTGTTTTTGTTTTAACCTGTTTTGTCTAATAAACCTTTGAAAAGCTCGTGGTAAGTGTTTTACACCCCAATCAGTGCAAATTTAGAGAAATTTGATCTCAACAAATCTCCCTGGTCCCTATTTATTTCTACAATCATTTTTGTTTGTAGAATGTAATATTTAGATTGTTACAATATTTATAGTTACGGTACATGGACAATTGAGATGGATAAGAAAGCTGAAACCTGAATGTTTATGTGAGTAAATCCCAACATGGACTGCTCCATATCATCATTTTCAGCACCCCTAAAAATGTTGGTATTCCAAAACGACCACCTTCCCCTGAGCACAATGGACTTCAACAACCTTAAACAAATAAAGCTGTAAAGGATTGTTGAATTCATAGTGGTAATAGGGAAGGTGGTCAAGTTACGGAAAACACCAAAAATGACTGACTTAAAGAGACACGAGACATTTCCAGAAAGAGCACCCTCAATTTTCTATCGTACTAAGGTTTTTTTACATATTTGGGCCTGCTTACCAAACCTATCACATCCTGGCGTAAAATAAGCGAAGACGCACATCTTTATGTAATAGATGATGATTTAGTAGTTTTAGTATACACGACAGAAAATCAAAGCAATCTTTTATAGGAAGATTACTGATAGCAGGGCAAGTTCACCAAACAAAGTTGCTATTTTTCGTTTTGTACTTGTTTTTCAATATTACCTATCGAAACGTTCTCAGTAGGTGGTCCACAACGATTCAAGTGCAATTTATGAGAATTTGGGTTCTCAAAAAAACTCTCCTGCACTTGAAAGTGAACGGAGGAGATTTTTTTAGGATACGAATTTTCTCTCAAATGACAGGATCGATTGTAGACCCTACCAAGAAACATCCGAAAGTTTATGGCAAACAAGTACAAAAGAAAACCGAAAACCTTGTTTTGAACTGCCTGACTATCGTAATTATACCCATAGAACACCGTGCTTGACTTCTGTCGTGCACGACAGAAAGTACTAAATCATCGTATTATGACACAAAGAGGGCGTATTTGGCGTATTAATTCAGGTGGATCATAATACAGTTGGAAAGCATTCCAAATATGCAAAAAACCCGGGTTTAAGAAAAAAAAAATTGGGGGCGCATCTTTCTGGAAATCTCATGTCTCTTTAAGCTCCCTCTAATACAGAGTACTTGCAAATTTTTCCCTTGTCAACTTGTGATTGCTAATGCGGCATTGGTCCAGTCCTCCTCGTGGAGAATTTATTGAAAAGACAATTGCCCTCTTTGCAGTAAACTATGAATGCACTTATTTACCTTAACTGACATCACATCTGATCGAAATATCAATGAACCCGACCACCCGCTGACATTGAGGAGCTAATGTGGTGGAACCATGCCACCAAGTTGACGTAATAGTAGGCCACAAACAAGACTGCTTAGTCCAGACACACTAAAACCTAGCAATAGCCAGAGGGTGTTTTGAATCAATCCCGGATGCATGCAATGTTGGCCTATCCGGTAACTGTACTAAACACAGTCAGTACTTAGGATAAAAAGTGTTCCAAAAGTTTTAGAACCACAGAACATTTCACAATCATGCTAAAATTCCTTAATATGCTTTGTGGGGCTAAAATGAGCATTGAAGTCAGTGTTTTTCTTCTGCCAGGCAGAAGATTCATCCTGAATTGACCAAACCCTCATGCATTGGTACTCAGTTCTTATTGTTGGTATGACCAGCCTATTCATTGTTTAACCCTTCTCAGCTGTTACTGATACGGGCTGTTGAGTTAAAGAGTCTCATATTTCCATGCATTGTGATATACATACCCTACGTGCACCACTAGTGATAGTGACATTCCCTGCTTGCACTAATGAGACTATCCGAACCTCCAAGGTAGCTATTTAACAGTTTTTCTGATTGGTTGGGTCGGATTGCAAAATTTATGCTTGACAAATTAACTGTGGAATTACTTCTATAGCCAATTTAAATCCCAAATAATACTTCAATGTTAAATATAAGAATTGTGGTACAGATTTACATTGTTTGTATGTAATATTTTAAACACTGAGAGCAGGAACTATTTCATTAAAGCAGACTAATATTCATGTGGTGGTAAACAGGCACAACTTTTGTACAGCATGTATGACAGAATATACTAACCAATTAGTGGATTTGGGCCCTGCACTAGATAGCCAGTTCCCTTTAAAAGGGAAGTTGGGAACCTGAAGCTGGTGTTCCATGTCAATGCAATTTCTACTTCAAAATACTACCAGATTATCAACAATGTACAATGAAACTGAATGTCCTTTTGTTTCACAATAAAGGTTGATCATTATGATTGATTGATGCCTTGCATAGTTTTCATTGCATCTAGTGTTACAAACTCAATTTGTTTGTTCATTTCACAAATGGTGCACTAAATGCAAAGATTGTCCTTTTTAAGGACTCGTCTTGTCATGTTTAAGATTAGAATTTTTATGGGATCACATGACCATATCGAGGTGAAATCCGAAACTGCATGGTGCAATTGTGGAATTGACTCAAACCACCCTCTGGGCACTAGCTGAATGTGGGTCCATCTTAAAGGTTCATTTCGTAACTCAATCCCAAGCCTGACTGACCCTCACTTCAAAATTACATTTTGGGAGTATGAGTATATGACACCAAGTTAGGCCCAAAAAAAAATTGTTCATAACGACTTTTTAGAGTTGGGTCGTCATCGGAAAAACTTTTTTTTTTAAATGTCAATAGCAAACTATATGAAACATGTTGAGTCTACCTCAAATGCATCTTTGTACATTATGAAAACAAACTAACATGCTAAGAAACTGTTTAAACCATCATCTTTTTTTACGTTTCCGAAATTGGGTCGGTCAGATGAGGACAATCAAATAATTTTTTTGTTTTGGCCATAATAAGTGTTCCTAAGGCTTACATAGTAACCATAAATTAATCAGAAAAACAGAACGTTGTTTTCATTTCTATTTGTGACGTGGATGAACAAAGAGAATGATTAATAAGGTAAATAGGGCAGGGTTCTCATAGATGCCCTCGGGCCAAATCCGGCCCGCCAACCATTGATTATTGGCCCTTGACTTGCTCTAAATATAAGGACACATAAAAATTCCAGGTGTAGTTTGGCCCTCAAGTAGGGAACGTTCAACTTGTTCAGCATTTTCTGGCCCCTCAGCTAATATTATTGAGAACCTCTGATAGGGCCTTAGATGGGGAACAGGTGGGGATTGCCGGGAGGTTAAAAAAGGTCCAAGGGTATTTATCCGTCACAAGGGAAACTTAAGGGTAGTTTGACAGTGGATAAATGCCTGACTCGCATGCCAAAGGTTGCGATTTCGAGCCGCGCTGTGCCAATGTATTTGCAAGTTTGCAACCCTTGATTTAGAGGCGGCTTTACCACCCCTCAATTACTCCTCTCAGGGATCCTAATAAATCTGGGATAGGACACTCGATCAACGAAGTGGATGCATACTGCACACGATCGCATGAAATCCGTTACTATTGCGATCGCCGTCTTAAGTGGCGCTGTTCCGCTCTACGCATTCCGATTACGTCCATACTGCAAATAATCAGTACTTAATCGTACATGGTGGCGGTATTACTATTGGCAATAATTTATCCTGAAAAGTAAGCTCCAACTTTCATTTTTTTAACATGTTGAAAGTGATTTTTTTCTAAATGTATTAAAGAGGACTATCAAAATTTTAGGTTTGGGAGTTATTCCGTTTTATGTAAATTACGATATAAGCCTATATTATGCATTTACACCTCCAGTAAGTGTATTAGATATTTTTCAACCGGCGATGATTAAACATTTTTGGGCTTTTCTTATCAGATTTCATCTCACTGCTATTACTACGCCTTCGAATCGTCTATGGGCATTGTACACAGTGTCCCCGCCTGCTCTCTTTACCCATGTGTAAGTAAAGATAACAGACCAGACTCGCTGTAGAGGAGGTGTAGCAATCCCCCCCAACAGCAACCTTATATGGTGGAGTCCTGCCCAAATGCTGTATAGAACCTCTCCCTTTTATTTTAGTGCAGTACATGACAGATCGGGGCATAAGCCTCAAATCAATCAGACAAGCTATTGGTGTTTACACTGTTTTTTTCCCTAAATTACCAAGGATCTCACAAAATGCAGACCTCCTTTACTGATTGTCTCAAACAGGTGCAGATTTTTTTTAAAATTCTCTAATAATTGGGTATTGAGGAACATGTTATTCATGTATACCTCGTATGTATCCGCGTACGCGATTGGTCAATACGTGTCATGTGACCCTGTATAAAGCCATGCGTTTTGAACTGGTCCACTAACATTAAGGAGCCAGAACATCTGTGCGAAAATTCTCGGGTTGGTATTAATTTTTAAGCACTTAAACATACAACTACCTAGGCAAATTACCAATCAAATTGAAGCTCTTGATGAGTGCTTTAAAATGAGATATAAATCTTCCATGTAGCATGTAGCATTCTGGAATTGACCTTATACAGCGTCATGTGACCCTGTATTTAAACTAACGTTTATGCATGGCTGCCATGATGAACGCCGAAAGTGGTAAAAAATCATGCAATTTCAGACTGAATTTGATATTTAATGATTTAATTTTGTAAGTAATAGTTAGTAAAAAGTATGGTATACATGAACGGGGCAAGCCCGAGGGCATAAACAACGTTCATACCCAAAATACTATGAATGAACCCCTAATTGATACCTAACACTGTAAGGGGCATGGCCCGATTTAAATAAGTAAAGTTTTCATTTTGATGCAATGGCCTTCTACCCCAAAACCCCATCTGTAAAGTTTTGTGCCAATATTTCAATCCATTTTGTAGTGTCTAACCGATCACCCTAATATCTGTTATACCAATTACAGAATTACAAATTTTAAAATTTCAAAATCGGTTTATTCCGATTCTGATTTTGTTCTGTGTATTTTTTGTGTGTTTCCATCGCCTTTTTCGACAGCCAGAAGCTGCCAGAAAGTAGCAGATTGATTTAGGTAAACCACTAAAACGGCAAAATAGTAAGTTAGGAACAACATACACACTCTTGTGCACATAAAATAATAAATTGATCATTTCAGTTTCGATGTATTTTCACCGTTTGGCCATCAGTTTGGAACAATTTTAATTCATGTTTGGACCTCTTTGATATTAAAATAATCGGTATAGAAAATCGGTAAAAAATGAGAATTTTGCTGATACCGATCAGATACCAATAAGGTCATAATCGGCCCGATTTCAAAAATACCGATCATGTTAAAATCACCGTTTTCAATCGGATGCGCATTTTTTGGGAAAGCGCCCTCAGAGCTCAATTTTAAGCAAAAACGGCATTTTCAAGAAAACAAAAGGCTATGGTGAGATGAAAGTTGCATAGAATGATTCCTAATACCCCAAAACATGGGTATTGCCACCAATTAAGCAAATTGAACAAAAATAATTGAGTTATGGTCAAAAATCAAATTTTGGCCAATTTGGCGGCCATTTTGGATTTTTCGCTGGGGCACCCTGGTTTTCGCACCTTTTTCATTTTTTTCTTCGAAAGTGGGATCAGGGTGATTAAAGTCATCAAATGAGCCTGTGTTCGAAGTGATTTGAAACAATGACCTTCTATAGCCCACCTCTATTTATAGCAAGAAGCAACTGCATTCTGGTTTTGACTAGGTAATAATACTTTACATAAATTTATGCAGTAACTTTTGAAAACCAAAATTTCTTTTGCAGGTTGATGATGATGCTAACTCTGTGCGAATCCTCTTCACTCCAACAATTCCACACTGCAGTATGGCCACTCTAATTGGTTTATCCATAAGAGTAAAACTTCTAAGGGCACTGCCTTCAAGATTTAAGGTACGGTATAGGTGCATGTCTTTGATTTGTAGGTTAAACCAAGGGTTCTCAATAGGCGGCCCGCGGGTCAAATCCGGCCCGCCAACCATTGATTTTTGGCCCTCGACTTGCTCTAGAATATAAAGGGAAAAATTAAACAAATGTAGACAGGAGTTTTCTTGACTTTTTTCGACAGTTTGTTGAGCAAAATGTGGCTATGAAATGGTAATTATGTTTGTTGATGAGTGCTCTGTCTGTGTGGCAACAAAAAGGTAACATTTGGTAATCTTTTTTATCCCCCTGGCTTGAAAAGTAGAGGGGGATATTGCGAGGGTGCGAATGTCCGTATGTATGTATGTATGTGTATGTGTATGTATGTGTGTTCCAGTTTGGTTAGGTTTTGGTTAGGTTTTCGTTTTTCACGTCTCCTTCGAAAAGTTTAAGTCCGATTTAAACCAGACTTGGGGTTAAGGTGCAATAAGGGTTCCTTCTTGTGCGGATGATGTCAAAGGTCATGGACCAGGGTCAAAGGTCATCTGAGGTCATGTTCCAGACTGCCATCTTGCCAGGGGGATGACGCAAGTTTACTTGCTGTATTTTTCTACTACAGCTATTGCAATTGCAACCCAATTGGAGTGTTGCACAAAAAGAATCAACATTTTGCCATACTTTTTTCCAGTAGTGAAACCTGGGCATATTTAAAGCACAAGCTGCAACTGCATGTATCACTATCAATGTCATTCAAACCTCATATGCAGCTAAAATTGATTTCGCAGTTTTATATGTTTAAAGACAACAAATCACTTGCTGTTAAATTATCAGTGGTATATTTTGGCCTATGGGCATCGATGTTTGTACATGGGTCAAATGTCAAATTGATGAATGAGGTAAAACACCTCAGTGTTTCTTTAGTCATAAGGATTCAGAAAAGGTATAGTTTGCCCTATCTGGAATGGATCATTCAGAAGTTATTAGCAAAAAGGTCAAAGGTCTTTTTTTTACCTACATGGGTCAAAAATGCAAAAAAAAATGCATAGATTTGCATTCTGTAAATGCAGGGTCTCCTTGGAAATCAGTGCTTGTGTCACTGAAGGTGCTACCCTGCCTAAAGAAAGTTTAAATAAATAAATAAAAAGTTTCAAATTGATGGTTTTATCAAAACGATTCATATTAAGAACAGTTGTTTCTGTTGAAATTTTAACTACTTATCAGTTGTAACTGTTCAGTGACGTATCTTAGAGGGTGTTTTCGGGCGCACACTCCCCAGGGGTTCATGTTAAAAAAATGCAAAATCAGCCTATTTTCAGCTATTAGAGGTCCTTCTGCCCTCCCGGTCCCCCTCAAAATGTCAGGTCTGGATATGCCAGTGCTGTTAATGATATGGCTTGCTTGCTGCTGTTTCTTACCATTTTAGTTTATTTTATGCTTTACTTAAAATTGCTTTTGCTGATTTTTTGTTCTAGGTTGATGTTGAAATCACACCAGGGTCACATGTATCAGAACATGCAGGTCAGTATATGATAAAGTGATACAAAAATAGCTGAATATATTGCCAATGCAAAATCTGTAGAAAAATGAAATGTTTGCTATCGATTACTCTGGCTCATACGTTCTGGACCAATAACCATACATTGAGCATGTTTCTGGCAGTTTTATAGCCAGGTCAAAAAGTAGTTGGAAATCCCCTGGTTAAATACTAATATTGCGAGTTCCTGTACGTATGAGTGTTGGGCGGTCAGAAGGCAAATTTTAAAGGTGCAATGAGGGATTGTGTTTATAGGTCCCCTAAAAATCAAAAGTTACTGATTTTTTCCCCTGATTTAAAGGTTTCCATCAAAAACATCAAATTAAGCTGAGGAAATGTTTTTTTTTTTTTTTAAAAATTGTGAAATTTCTAATTTTGTAAGGAGCACAGACGAAAATCAGCATATGTTTTATTTGAAAATGCAAGCAAATCAAAATCACATTTTTTTTCTCTCTCTTTTAAGACATTTCTGTAGCCAAAAATACAGTAAGAAATCGATTTGAGTGTCTACTATATATGAAATTACTTTATGACACATTTATGGGTGGCTCAAAATCTCTCGATGCACCTTCAGCTAATGCCTGTCAAATTGAGTCTGTGCCGGTAACCCTGCCCAGCGCCGACCAGCATAGCTATAACATGGTTCTCTTGCATGAAACTGTGCCTATGGTCAATCTGATGGTGTGTTTTGGCGAGGGAAGCAGGCGTACAAAGCAAAATGCATGTACAAGTAATTCTGAGCTAGAGTTATACAACTAGCTACATAACATCTTTCTTCACATCGTGCACGATGTGGGGTCACCTTTGATGACAATTTGCAGGGTCAAAGGTCATGCACAGGGTTATTAGGCCAATAACAGAGGAGTTCTACTTGTGATAATGATGATGACAATCAACCAAGATATGTGAGAGTTAAATAATCTCCATTATTTTAACCCTTTCCGGGACCCGTACTAGGCCAATTCTTGGGCCTCACACACAAGGGGGGACTGTAGGGTAACGATGGCAATTACTGACCTCCCGTCGGCAAACTTGTGGGGCAGATAGCTAATATAGGGTTGCAGTTTCTTGAAATACGGCACTTGAGGCGAGACAAGTGGATAGAAATATAGAGCAGCTTCAGTCAGAATTGCTATGTCTCGCTAGCTTTGAGCAATGGTTCAACTTCACTGCACTAAAACAATGGAACCGCTGATGGGAATCTGGGCTAGGATGAATATAACAATGCCCAAGAGGAGGAATCACATTCTTCCCACCAAATCGCGCGAGGTTATACTCTGGGTCATTGTTCTGTTACAAGCTATGGTCAATAGTTCTAATTTAATATTTCTTTGCTTTTCAAACAGGTAACAAGCAGCTAGCTGATAAGGCACCGCGTAGCAGCAGCTCTAGAGCCAGTCACTAATAGAGTGTCAACCAGTTGTATCTATGAGCCCCAAAACTGAGACCTATGAATTGAATGGCAAATTGTATGATGGAAATAACAATAAAATGCCATCGAAGTTACGGTTGAATTCCGTATTTAAAACATGTGGATTTTTCAAAAACATTGTGACACAGTTACTTTACAAAACCTTTGTAAAACATCACTTGATAATGCAGAATTCCCTTGCAGCCACTGACATAAGTTTGTTGGAACATTATTGCTTGGATATTATTTCCTATAGGATCCGTCTGTGGGCAGGTTACACAAAATCAGCATGATGAGTTCTACTTAACATTAGTAATGAGTCCATCAGAAAGGAGGATTTTGCGGCTGCACATACAACTCTTTATCAGTACGAGGGTTGACAAACAGAAGGACTGTAACTCAAACTGAAAAGAAATATTAATAAAGAATTTCTTTAATTCTGCTGTTCATAATTAAAACTTGTTCTTGGTTATATGTTTGCTTACAGTTACCACCAATATGAAGCTTTGAGAGTTTACATTATGGTAATGAATAGATTTGCTTAGTAGAAAATACACATCGTAGTTCTCAAAAGCAGTATTACAGCGACTAAGAAAATTCTTCAATATTGTCTTTCAGTTGAGTTACGTCCTTCTGTTTGTCAACCTCGATTAGCCAATACTATAAACCCCATAATCCAAAAATTTGAGTGTGATTATTAGCCTGATCTCTAATTCTATTCAAATACTTGAAAAGCTTGACATTTGTGTAGTGTTCCACAAGCATTGTGCACAGTCAAAGGCTTTCACTGTCACTATGAAAGAAAATCATGACATCTAAACTGAACCAATGAGGAAAAGTAATACTGAAATAATCCCTGAAACACCACTGAAAATCTGATCGGTGATCTTTTCAGTGTTTATGACAGATTTCAGTGATTTTTTTCAGTGATTTTATTTCACATCACCAAACAAATAGAGCAGGACTGGGCTAGGAACAATTTAAGATATCTAGTGTATCAAATGGCACCCCTAGGATTAAATGATTTTGTGAATAGCCTTTTACAAAACGAAGTGCATGTGCACCTGAACAGGGCACCTTTTTGAGTGATGCTTCACAATTTGGGAGTCAAGTTGATGCATCGATTTTCTCCTTACACACCAACTGTGGTCCCACAATTTTATATGCATTTTTATTGATCAAGCCATATCCCATTTACTAGGTGTGTATTGGTTCTCGTCCCTTCTGGACGGTATTAAAATAAATCTATCAGCCAAAATAATCACATTGAAACAATTGTTAGGGGAAAATATTATATCAATAATTTCACATTTTACTGGCAAGTTCAATAAGTTCCACTAAGATCATTCAGAAAGAAAAGTGTATGTGTGTGTCTAGAACCATTTTGATGTATTTTTTCACAACTTTGAAGGGCATTCGGGGGGGGGGGGGGGGCACACTCTGCTCGATAGACTAGCGCTAGGGTTATGCCGGAGGAGGTCGTTCTGTTGCTGTTAGGTTGGAGCATTACATGTGCTTCAATGTATGGCAAATTAAATGAACAAATAAAATAATTTTCTTATTTTTAAAGCCCACTTCAATATTCTCAGGTGTGTGTGTGTCTGATAGTAAATGACGTTGCTGTCCGGCCTAGCATTCATTGGTTTTGACATAAGGGGCATGAGGAAAGGGGAGACAGTATGATGTTTTTATTTGCATTTCAGAGTGACCCAAAAGGTCATGTAGAGGTCAATGTTAATGTCAATTTTTTGTAGAAAAGCCCGTCTGTCCGGCTATGGCCTTTTGTTATTCGTTACGTAGTGAGGATGATATTTGCATGAAGGAGGGAGGACTGTCTGACATTTGTCATATATCTTGGGTTTCAGAGTGACCCAACAAGGTCAAAGGTCATGTTCTGATTGGTCACTTTGGTAGAAATGTCCATGACCCAAATTGTGGTCAAAAGGACCACTGACCTGAGCACAGAACAAAACTGAGGTCAAAAGTCCACACACATAGGTCACACATTGGGGAATCCACTAGTGACTAACTACTCAAATGTAGACAAAGAGAAACCCTGTACAGCCATTGGCATAAGAGAAATAAAGTGATGGCATGTGAATGTATCGTATTGTTATATTACCCTCAAAATTTTGATTAAAAATTATTTTCTCACTTTTATTTGAAAAAGATTTCTCACGGGTAAAATATTTGTTTACTATAAAAGAGAGAAAAGGGGATTCCCTAGAGTTGTTTTTTGCAAACTGCACTTTTAGATGCACAATAGGGGAAGTTGGTAATTCCCCAAGGATGCTAAAACTTAGAAACGTGTTTATGCTTTTGAGAATCAAAACATTGTAAGATCAGGGGATTCCCCCACAAGTTTCTATGTGAATGATGTAATTAGATTGTGAAATCTGATTTGATGGTGCAGGTCATTGCTTCTATGCATAGAATATGTATGATTATTGTTAGAAAGTGGGACTCTATCTGTAGTAGTTAAATACTAATCACTGGAAGGAACTCTCTGCCAGCATCCAATAGTAATAAACAAGTAGCTAGAAGATGCTAGTTTTAACTCATGCCTTGAGTAGCAGACCTGTACAGTGCCAGGATTATTAATTTTAATTCCCATGTGAGCAGATGCGTATATTCTAAACAAACTGTCGTCCTTTGAAGCCAAAAGTGCTGGGAATCAAATAATCAAAATTGTGGACAGATCGAAATCGTGGTGAAGTATCTTGGACTGATACTGTGGATTTATTTATCGTCGAGGGACTTAATTTAATCCTTGTCGTCTTGGAACTGCTGGACAAGATACCATTCAGGACTGAGAAGATTCCCTTGGAATATAATACCTGAGGAGTTTGTATGAACTTGTGCGCTTCTTTTGATCTCCACTGTGAGGACATACATCCTCGTTTGAACGCAAACGCTTCTTGTGGACATTACTGACATTCTGAGGACATAAGTTTAACCATTGGTTGTGTAATTGTGTAATTTTACTCACATTATATAATAGGATGTTTTGGACTATACCAAATTCTTAACCAATCAAGTAAAGATCATTAAAATCTGTTTCTATATATAAAATTTCAGATCACTTGTGCACAAGGCTCATGTATTTGTGTTTGAAAGGTCGGTCTTTCCTGACTTAGGCTCCCACGATACGTCCATAACAAATTGGGGGCTTCATCCGGGAATTGAATTGAGATAAATTTGGAGCCCTTATGGTTCAGAATTACACACCAAAAAAGTGTTATAATATTGTAACCATTGTGCACATTTTGGCATAACAAAATTTTGTGGGTATTACATGTACTACCATGTAGTTTGGTCAAGTGAGTATATTTGTTGTTAGAATACAATCAACAATGGAGTGATCAAGAAGTGTTCATAGGGCAATAACTTGGGAGAAGTTTGATGAGTGTGAGAAAGCCTGAGTAATGAAAACTAGCCAAGCATTTAGGACTGAGGCAAACATGCTATGAGAGGAGAGCAAGTCATCAAAAAATAATTTAATTGAAAAGTTTGTCCAAGGAAGATGTTTGGATAGTTCATATATGGATAGGATAGAAGAAATTCTGGAACAGGGCAAAAGTGATGCAATTCAAGTTAAAAGACTTGAAATTCCAAAGGAATTAGAAATAGAGTTGAAAAAAGATGGAGATGAACAAAAAGAGGGGGAATTGAAATTAGAAAAGGAAATTGCAGATTTTGCAACAAAAGGAATGGAAATGAAAAAATGCAAAAATTGAAAATGAGACACAAAAAGATGATGGAATTTACCACAGCAAATGGATATGAAAAAGAAAGAGCTTGAAGCTCAGGTAGAGTAGAAAATTGAAACAACAGGGTAGCGGTCAGATCTTCCAAGCCCTCTGGTTTTGATGCGGCGAACACCAAAAATATCGCTTGGTTGCCAAAATTTCAGGAACAAGATAGAAGTAGACAAATACTTCTGACACTTTGAGAAAATTGCTAATAGCTTTGAAATGGCCCAAGGAATCTTGGTCCTTGTTTGCTTACAGTCAGTGTTCATTGGTAAAGCCCGAGAAATATATTCGGCCAGGTATTAGAAAGATGTAGTGATTATGACGAGGTTAAGGCAGGCAGTGCTCAAAGCATTATGAATTGGTATATCAGAGGGCATTCGCATTATAGACAAAAATTCAGATCTTGTCAGAAAAGGATGACCATACCCATGTTGAATCTGCCGTGTAAAAACAAAAGTTTGATCGCTGGCTTTCTCAAAAGAAGCGGGCAAAATTTGGCCAACTTAGGGAGTTGATTGTTAGTTGAAGATTCAAACAGTGTGTCTACATCCAGATATCACACAACAACATCTGGTGAAATCAAAATTGACCAGTTTGAGTGATGAAGCCGCCGGAAAGGCCGACGATTATGCAGTGACACACAATTAAGTCATTTCACTAGTAGGCCTAGCCAAGAATTTATAGGGACAACAAGTTACAACAATAAGGTCGGGGTTCTAAAACAAAGCGTCTCATGGTTAGCACTCAGGAGGGGAAATCTTAGTCAGGTCCCATGATGAAAAGGGGTGTAAAGAAAGTAATGGTGCTAAACAAAAGCATGGGATGGGACCCATATCCACAGTTCACAAGGCATCACTGTATGAAGCCAGGAACATACAAGGTCACGGTGTGGGGAGATACATGGCGATCCACCCAAAAAAGGAGGGAGCAAAAGTAGTCCAAAACAATGGTTGTGCAGTTACTTGAGGGTCCAAAGTTCAGTCTTCTGTTCAGAAACAAAGAAATTCCACAAAAGGGAATTGACAAGGAAAAAGTAAGGGAGACTTTATTTAAGCTTTTGTTTTGGAGGGATTTGTGTCACTGTCAGGTGTAGTTTAGATCCAAACCCATGAGAATCATGCGGGACACGGGCTGCGCGCAGTCCATGATATTGGAAGAGCACTTCCATTTGATATTGAGGTTCCACAGGAAATAGTGCATTGATTCAGGGGATAGTTATGTATGTTATTAGTGTCCCTCTCACAAAATGAATTTGAAAGTCAGGACTTAGTTTTGGCAACGTCACAATTGGTTTGTTTAGACAAGGAACTCCAGGTTAAAGGGGTTGTCAAGGGTTTAGGGAATGAGTTGGAAGGGGGGAAGGTACTCCCAGATCCCATATAGTTTACCAGGTGCCCTGTACAGTGGATAAATTTTGATTTGACGAAATAACATTTTTCCCTCATGGGCAGTAAACTAGTCAATGACCAGAAAAGCCTTACAGGAAAACAGTGAGCAGGTGATGAGTCAAAAAACTCACACACATATAGACAGAGCGTCGAGATGACTTGGTCCCAAATTTAGAGGATACTTTTCTCTCAAATTGAGGAATTTGGAGGTCATCTTCCCTCTTCAGGGGAGACTAAATTCCCTGTTAATGTGAAAAAAATTCCAGCCCTGAGCACAAACAAAGATGACCAAGCTGGTAAACATCCCAGAAAAATCCAGACGCTGGAGCATGATAGAGTTAGGGACTGTAAAGTGAGACCCTTTTTTAAGCCAGGACAAGATGAGTAACTGAGCAGCACAAGGGACCAGCATTAGGAAATTAGGTGAGGGGCATGTCGCAACAGGAGAAGCCGGCAAATTCCGTATGTTTCTACAAGCAAATGTGTCCTCATGGAGGGGGGAAATGGCAACACCCGATGCACTGTAGATGAAGAATGGAAGGTTGTTCATCAAATTGTAGTGCCCAAAGGTATCCCATAGGGAAGTGATAGGAATAGACCATGATAGTCCCATGGAGGGAGACTTAGGTGTGAGAAAAAACACATACAGAATTAGGAGTCATTTTTGGTGGGTCTTACACTCAGAAACGATGTGTCTGAGTATGTAAGACTTGGCACACATGTCAAAATGGTGGGAAGCCTAATCAGGAAAATCCCCTATGCTCCCTTGCACCACCAATACCAGCATTTGAGAGCCATTTAGTAGGGGTGTTAATAGATTGCGTAGGACCAATTCCAAAGACCAAGTCAGGAAGTCAGTATTTAATGACCATCATGTGTGCTTCCACAAGATCCCCTGAGGCTATACCCTTGAGAAATATAGGGCACAGGTATAGTGGTGAAAGCTCTAAACAAAGTTTTCACCTAGTAGGCCTTCCAAAATCAAATCAGTCTGATCAAGGATCAAATTTCATGTCAGGTTAGTTCCAACAAGGTATGGCACAGTTGGAATTTGTCCCTGTACAGTTCTTCAGCATACCACCCAGATTCCCAGGGGGCCCTAGAAAGTACCACCAAACATTGAAAAACAATGTCAAAACTATTGTTTTGAATTGAGAGGATTGGGATGAGGGAGTTCATCTCCGTTATTTGCTACCAGGAGGCGGTACAAGAGTCATTAGGATTGAGTACCATTTGGTGGTGTTGGTCCACAAAGTAGGGGACCATGAAACTACTGAAAAAAATTGGTGTGTGAACAATCCTGATGTGAATTTGTTGACTATGTGTCTCAATTTCAGACACAGGCTCCAAAGAGCCACAGAAATTGCCAACAAAATCTCCAAACAGAGCCAGGCAAAAATGAAAACCTGGTATGGACAAAGGTGCCAGGGAGCAGAGTATTCAGGAGCCGGGGGGTGACACGGGTGACAAAGTTCTGGCACTTTTGCCAATACAAGGGCATCCTTTGCAAGCAGTTTCTGGACCATATGAGATTAGAACAAAGTGGGAGGAGACCTGACATGTGATCAAAACCCCAGGTAGACGTAAAATCGACAATTATATCACCACCCACAAGGCCTCTCCCTAATTGCATCCTCCCCTCCCAACCCCCTTCACCGCATTTCATAAATATGCCTCACAGAGTATAATGATGAAAGCTGAAAGCGATGAGAATGTTAAACCTGCTTGTGTGGTGTCATCCAGAGTTAGTGATGAATGTACAAAGATGACATCACAGAGTCAGAACTGAACCAAAACAGCACTTGTAAAACACAGAAAATGATTTGGTGTCAAATTGCAAAAATTCTCTGACATACTTGCCAATTTAGACAGAAAGAATTAGTACCTCCCACAAAGTCAATCAACAAGGTGAATTGAAAGAGTTAATTCATGAGTAGGAAAACATATATCCTGATGTACCCAGTGAGATACATGTCATAAACCATGACATCGATGTAGGCGTTTCAGAGCCGACCGAACCAAATTGCAGCATCTCAGTGAGTCAAATAAAAGTGAGATGAAGTTCAGATCCAGTCAAACTGACCACTTTGATGCATATTGGGGAAACATGTAACCCAACATTTTTATCAATTGTATTTTGATTGAATTTTTGTGGATGATAAATTAGAAGCTCCACCTTGACAAGCATTTTAACCTGCTGGTATGTTACTCTACAAGAATACAATCTGGACATAAAGACATATCAAAGGAAAAGAAAATGTCTTGGTGATGCCTTGTCCAGAGCTGCCTAAAGAATTTGGTCAAGAAACTTTGATATTACAACTTGCTGTAATATAGACTGAAGGCAGCAATGCAAGCACTTATAATAAAAAAGTGTAAAATTGCACTGTGTAAACTGTATGTA
Organism: Ophioderma brevispina; assembly: GCA_023653785.1. Classification (NCBI taxonomy): domain Eukaryota; kingdom Metazoa; phylum Echinodermata; class Ophiuroidea; order Amphilepidida; family Ophiodermatidae; genus Ophioderma; species Ophioderma brevispina. Next base: position 65,760 of record JAMKCH010019510.1, read on the forward strand.
AAATTACCACAAAATGGTTAAAGGTATTTAAAGCCAGATTTTGGAAAATTTAATTTCATTCAAATTTTCTTTTTAGGGGGAGGATGTTATATTACTCCTCAAAATTTTGATAAAAATATTATTTTCTCAATTTTATTTAAAAAGATTTCTCACGGGAGAAAAGTATTTTGTTTACTATAAAGAGAAAGAAAGGAAACAGGGATTCCCTAGAGTTGTTTTTGTGCAAACTGACTGTTTAGATTGCACAAAAGGGGAAGTGGGAATTCCCCAAGGATGTAAACTTAGTAACTAAGTCAACTTGTTTCTGCTTTGAGATCAAAACATTGTAAGATCAGGGAATTCCCCACAAAGTTATATATGAAGGGAGAATTTTAGATGTGAAATCTGATTTGATGGTGCCAGGTCATGTTTATGCATAGAATGATTTGTAATGATTATTGTTAGAAAGGGGGAATCGATCTGTGGTAGTAAATACTATTCACTGGAAGGACTCTCTGACAGCATCCACTAGTATAAACAGGTAGCTAGAAGATAGCTAGTTTTACTTGCCTTGAGGAGCAGACCGTACGTTAGTGACGTACAGGATTTATTATATTTAAGTCATGGAGCAGAGTGCGTAAATTATTCTACTGTCGTCTTTGAAGCAAAAGTGCTGGGAATCAAAATTAGAGTCCCAAATGTGGACAGATAGAAATCTTGGTTGATTATCGTGGACTGATACTGTGGATTATTATCGTCGAGGGACTTAATTTCACCTTGTCGTTTTCTTGAACTGCTGGACAAGATTACCTTCAGGGACTGAGAAGCTTCCCTTGGAATATAATACCTGAGGAGTTTTGTATGATTGTGCGCTGTCATTTGGAGGTCTCACTGTGAGGACACATCCTCGTTGAACTGCAAACGCTTCTTGTGGACATTACTGGACATTCTTGAGGACAATAAGTATGAAACATTGTGTGTAATTGTTTGTATTTTATACATATATAATGATTGTGTTTTGGCATACAAGTTCTTGAAACCAATCAAGTAAAGATCATTTTAAATCTGTTCTAGTATATTAAAATTCAGATCACTTGTGCACAAGCTCATGTATTTGTGTTGAAAATGTTATTCTGACCTTTAAGGCGTCCACGAGACGTTCATAAAACCCAGTATACATTGTACTAATAACAGGTGATAGCAATATATACAGCTAAATAAGGCAGTGGCGGGGCCAAGAAATTCCAAATTTAGATTGTCGCCATGGTTAAGATATAAAAAGCAAAATCTTGACAAAACAAAAAGCGATTTTGGTGGGCCGCAGCTATAGCTGGCCAGGACCAGCAATCCGTTGTGAATCGTGTGTGTGGGTGTGTTAAACTCTTCAAAATTATTTAAAAAAAGAAAAATTAAGTTTGTTTTAAATTGACCTCAATTGAAAAGTGGAACTCAATCTGGAAACCAAACTTCTGCCATAGGTGCACATAGGCGATCCCGTCTCTATGTTGATGAGTCAAATGGTCAGTGCCAGGGTCAAAGGTCATGGGCGGCCCACAGCTTATATTCTTTGAATATAGCGATGGCGCGAAAGCCAAAGAACCGCGAAATTCTAGTTTTATATTTATAAAGGCGCAATCTTATTCAAAACACTATTGGAGCTGAAAGAATCAACTCCAAGTAAGGTATTTATGAATTTTATGATATTAAAAGGTCCCTGGCCCGATTCGTAATAGCCTCGTCCCAGGGGACCCCAGATTTTACCGGAAGTGGTCAAAATTTGGTATATGAAGAAGGAAAGCTACTATTTTTCTATTTAACCCTGTGAAATCTTAGGGCTAAACGGATGTTTGGAGAGTACCAAAATCACTTTTTTAGCTCTCACTTCAAAACGGGTTGAAATAGTGGTGTGAAACTTACAATGGGGTTTGGGGTGAAGACCATTTTACCAAAATGAAAAATTTATAGACTTAAATGGGCCATCCCCCTTTAACAAATGAGGATGAGTTGTATGTCAGTAATGGGAACTGCATGACCACCACTCAAAGCATCTAAATCAGGTTTTGTTTGTGTCTGTATTGCTGTAATCTATTTGGATTCTTTTTTGGTTAATTCCTATATTGAAAAAGGCTTGGGCTGCCATCCATCTGTCCAAAATTTGTGCTGGCTAAAATGATAGAGAAATGTGGAGGGGGCACTACCATCATATCGGGATTCCCTGATATCGCCAGGACATCACTAACATCAGCATAAATTATTACATGCATTCACTTGACAGCGCTTGCCTAATATATAGTTTGTGGGGTTTTGGTTTTAAGGCTGGGCATCCCTGATTCTTTGTAAAATAAATATAATAAAAAAAACCAAAACGAAACACACACACAAAAATGCAAATTAATTAACAGTTAATACTGCAATTTTTGTGTTTTATTAAATTCACTGTGCAGTGATTTTGTAACAAATATAGGTATAGGTAAGCATACCTACAAGTGATAAGACCCAAGCAACGTAGCTGCAATAACCCGAGAGGTAATATTATTAAATACTCCTCTCCTACTTTTGCAATATCCCTGGCTGATTATCTGTCAAAATTTTAGTGTCAATATGATGATTAAGTATACGCTATATAATTCATGACAAATAGAAACCAACAGTTAAGTTTACCTATTAGAACAAAAAGTAAAATTTTTGATTAACTCGGTTGTCTGCATTTATTTATTGTCAAATTTCAGAAAAGGAGATGCTAGCCTGTTGCTTCATTGAAAGAGATCATTAATCTAGATAAGAACCTGAAACTAGCACAGAAAATGCCAACCACAGCAAAAAAGGCACTAAATGGAACTTATGTTCCACCAAAAGCGCTTTTAATTACCATACCCTTGAATACCAGAAACTTGCATCGTGGTGAAGGGTTTCCTTATGTGTTCCAAAACACAGTGTTTTCTCAATGTGATCTAGTCAGAGATGGTACACAATGCTGCTTGCTTTTTGCAATCGCAAGGTCCTTGTCTGTGCTTGTTCCTCCAACAGGGGCAGACTGATGAAGAGCTTGATAGTCTACGCCCTATAAACAACCATGCTTACCTGGGTTTGTCTGGCGGGGTAATAACCAACACAGACAGCAACCCTAGTCATCTGTATCAATAGGGGGGGGGGGGGGGTGATACCACTGATTACACCAGAGACGTTTTATATGGCAACCATAAAGGCCATAACGTATTGCCACAACGCGTTGCCGAGAAAGTAAGCAACGCGTTGCGACATTTCGGCCACGCGTTGGCGACATTTCGCAAACGCGTTGCGGTGTGTCGGCCAATCAAAATCAGAATTTTTTTGACGTATTTCAAAAAATAGACCCAAACGCGTTGCAAAGTCCTAGTACAAGCAACGCGTTGGTGGAAAACTCATCAACGCGTTGCAAGCCCTTCACAACGCGTTGCGAGATTCACAACGCGTTGTGAGCTTTACAACGCGTTGCGAAGGTCCACAAGCAATAAGGGTCATAAAGTATTGCTCACAACGCGTGTGTGAGAAAGCTAGAACGCGTTGCCGACATTTCGGCAACGACGTTGCGGAGTCGGCCAATTCAAAATCATGAATCTGTGACATACTTCAAACAAATAGATCCACAAAGAGTTGCGGCACTACGTTATGACCCCTTAGGCTTTCACAACGCTTTGCAAGCCATCACAACACGTTGTGAGACTCACAACGCGTTGGAATAACTGACCAACGGCGTTGTGAGGCATCAACAAAGGGTTCATAAGTTATTGCCGCAACGCGTTGTGAAGGTGTTGCACGCTGTTGTTGAAGGTCGCACAACGCGTTGTGAGATTTGATTTTGGAAATACGTCCACATAAATTCATGATTTTGATTGGCCGACACCCGCAAAGCGTTGCTTAAAATGTCGCAACGCGTTGATGAAATGGCGGCAACGCGTTGCCGAAATGTCCGTCAAAGAGTTGGGACTTTCTCACAACACGTTGCGGCAATACGTTATGTCCCTTATGGCTTGTTAACATCTAGCAACGCTGTTGCGAAGCTTTTGCAACGCTGTTGTGAAGCTCCGGCAACGCGTTGTGAAGGTTGCAACGCGTTGCAATTATCTAGCAACGAGTTGTGGGTCTATTTTTTGAAAACGTCACAGAAATTCATGATTTTGATTGGACGACACCGCAACGCGTTGCGAAATGTCGCAACGCGTTGCCGAAATTCGAAACGAGTGCAACTTTTCGCCCAACGCGTTTCGGCAATTATACGTTATGGCCTTTAGGCTTGCCATAACGTTGTCCAGTGCTTTAGCCTGCTTCTCGGCCCCAACGTTGAATCAGGGGAAATCTTGATGATTCCTAAGGTTCCCAGGAAATGAGAAGATAAACTAGTCCAAATCTTTACGGGGAATGTCCATTCCAATACAGGGCCACAAAATTAAGAATTACACTCCAGTGAATCATTAGTGAAATATTGATTTCAGTCCAGTGCCATGAATAGATTCACACCCAGTTCACTGGAATTTTTCTAGTACTCTCTGAAAAATCATAGTCACTAATGATGTCATCACCAACCTAAATAGTGAATGCTTTCTTGCCCATCCTGTAGGGACAGACACAACACCACATCAATTTTCTATTTGCATTTCCTGGGGACCTTTAATTTTACAAAACACCAATATTGCTACAGACGGCTCATGAATCCGACTGGTCTTTTCACCATAGGCCATATGCAGATTGAGCCTGCTTTTGGGGGTTAAGCTGGGGCAACTATCGTAATACAAGCTAATTTTGAGATTTTTAGAAAACTGTTAGGCCCTACCGATCTCGCAGATCATAAATTGCCCGAAATTCCTCGGGGGAACATTTTCAAAATGACGTCATCAAAAGGGCCGCCACATTTTTGTATATTATTTGGTATTAAAAACCTTTTAGTTGCATGACAAAACAATTAAGGCTTAAATTTTATGTTTTTAATAAATGTGTGTTGACATTTCTACAGGTTGTAATACTTAGGAATGAAAACATGGTGAAAAATATAAATTGATTATATAAAATGAAGTACAATATTAAACCCAGAGGATTTACAATGACGTCATAAAGTGGCAATGGGCCAGCAAAAAAATGTTTATTTCCATAAACAACACAATAGGGAAATTCAATTGTGCAATCTGAAAATATTGTGATTTTAAGTTTTGGCTCTAAATGAGAACAATTACACATTTTTTTGTATACAGAGGTTTTTATGCAAGTGCCGAACACATGATTAAAAAAGTACCGTATAATAATAATGGCTAGCACACCACCCTTAGCATTGACTTGGATAGCCACAACCTAAGCCGAAGGCGGGTCCATTCACA